>JARLTB010000117.1:3707500-3722500 GCA_030141615.1 Unio pictorum | reverse complement strand
AGCAAAACTGAATATTATATGTGTGTATATATATATATATATATATATATATATATATATATATATATATATATATATATATATATATATATATATATATATATATATATATATATATAACTCGAAAATGAAAGAGCCGTAATGAAGTAAATTGTTTATCGGCATGAACATAATATCATTTCTGTTAAACACAAACTAGATTCTTCGGGTAATGTAATTGCTAAGTAAAAACGTTCTCCGTTACTCAGTTCATCACCACGATGCTCGATACGCATTCGTTGCGAGCAACGTTCACCGGAAAAAGAAGGTATTTTCAAGTTGGTTCCCTGGTGACGAAGTAAGTTAAAGCACTCGCTTTCAGATCACCACTGCCCACGTGGAGTCGACGATGAGACTCATATAATGTGGTTATTTGCTAAGGCTTTCCCCATGCATCCTTTGTAGTAAGTATGACTTCTTCTACAAATTTTTATTCACGACAGCAACAGTTTCCAAGTTGTTTGACATCTGTGACGAGTGTAACTAATGTTTTATATTGACAGTTCGGCAAACGGCAAAAAATCTCTCTCTCTCTCTCTCTCTCTCTCTCTCTCTCTCTCTCTCTCTCTCTCTCTCTCTCTCTCTCTGAACATTCACATATAAACATTTATCATCTTTACCGACTGCTCACATATGTTCAACAACAATGATAACTCCGATATGCGGAACAATTCGTTTAGGATGATTATGGCTTCGTACAGACTGTGTTGAATTTGATGTTGGTATGGTTTGAAGTAAAGTATATGAATAAGGCAATCTTTTTGTTTGTGATCCGAATGTAATCAATTTTCTCATTATTCATGAACAGCTTGTTACATATCATCCATGATTTCACATCGGGAATGCACTTCTCTACTCCTCGGATGGTAGCATCGATTTCAGTTGGGTTGCTAGACTTGTATACAACCATACTGTGGTTCAATTAAGAGTTTAACGTTGTTTTTCTGCGTTCATCGTGGTATGAACTGTCAGTTGCCGACTCACACAGCAAATAACGCCCGAAGGGCGTTATGCAAGCTGTGTGAGTCAGCAACTGACAGTTCATACCACGATGAACGCAGAAAAAACAACGTTAAACTCTTGTAATTGAAATTGCAATGTATTATTATGTTCTTTTCATTTTTCATCATAAAAAATATAATCATAATTGTGCGTAGTAATACGTTTGTCGGGTTTCTGTTACGTAGCTATTTATAGCTCTTGGGATTGTACTGCTTGTAAGTCCGTCATCCAATGGAACCCACGGAAGGAATTTGAACATTTTTAATATTCTATCATATTGAACACGTGTATTTAAAGTTGAAGCTCAATATTTTAAGTCACGATGTCATGGATATAAGGATGTTTGCTTATTTTAGATTGACTTAATGTGATTTGGCATATTCATCACTGTTATGACAAGTGAGTAATCTGATTTCGTTCTTTAAAACCTATTTTCGTGTTATAAACAGGCTGTACTAATACATGTAAGTGTATGAAGTTTGGTTATAGAAAGTATGTGATCAGTTTTATTGGCTCTAACATACACATACACGCACAGTTCTAAACTAATTAAGTACTTATTTTATCCCTCTAGTTATTCCATGAGTTGTTTTGTGACAATGGTTCATAACCAGATTCCTCTCATCAAATTTGTGACATCAGACCAGTGTAGAAAGTGAACAGACAGACACACAAAATGACAGATTTAAAAACAGTAAGACAATTTAATTTATGAAATTTGTGTTTATTGTTGACACACTTTTTTAATTAAACTGAGTAGTGCATTAATAATGACAATACAGCATAATAATTGTAATTCATGTATTTACTATTTTGAAAAACAGCAAATAACATGTTAGTATTGATCATTTGACATTTACAGTTGCATGAGATAGTTCTGCAGACACACTATTTGAATTATACTTAGTAGTACAATAATAATGACAATACAGCATAATAATTTTACTTGAAAATTTACTTGAAAATCACATACTTACAATCCAAGTAGCTGGTAGAGAAAAGTAAAGAAAAACAGTATGACACATTTATGTATTTACTATTTTTAAAAAAGTAAATAACATGTTAGTATTGATAGGTTACATGCCACTTTACTTGAAAATCACATACTTGCAATCCAAGTAGCTGGTAGAGAAAAGTAATGAAAAATTGTATGACACATTAATGTATTTACTACTTTTAAAAAAGCAAATAACATGTTAGTAAGGATAGTTTACATTGACAATTTGCTTGAAAATTACATATTTCCTTAATTTGTTTGCACTTACTTGTTTCAGTTTGAACTAAACTAGAAGGTGCAGTTATTGAAATGACAGGTAGATTGTGTAATGAAACCTGTTCTAGAGTTCATTGTATTATGTGAAAGTTCTTGTAGGGGGTTTTGAACAGATTCAGTAATATTTACTTGGTTTGTACTACTTGGGTTTGTATGGGTTTCTTGAACATTTTCGTGAGTCGTACTGCTCGAGTTTGTTGGGGTCATTTGAACATTTACAGTTGCATGAGATAGTACCTTTTGCCCTTTTTAATTTATCACATCGTAGATCATGTTTATTCTGTGCAAATATGGTAACAGTAACTCACATTCATCACAAAAATGTGAGAAGGTAGAATCGTAAGCCAAATCATTATTTGAATGTGTAACCGAAGTTTACACTGGACACTGTGGTCATACTAAAAAGCGTAGGTTATAATGATCCCTATGGATTAATATACGGACGACCCAGTAGGTTCTACGTGTGTATAAAATCCCTATAGGATCTAAGTGTGTACAAAGTCCCTAAAGGTTCTAAGTGTGTATAGAGTCCCTATAGGTTCTAAGTGTGTATAAAGTCATTATAGGATCTAAGTGTGTATAAAGTCCCTATAGGTTCTAAGTGTGTATAAAGTCAAACGTTCACATGGCTACAAGTGTCATACCTCAGTTGCAGGGAGGGGAGACTTTTTAATAGAATCAAAGGTGTTCATGGAGTTAAATGTGATAATGGGGTCAATAAGGTTTAGAGCCTCACAATTGTGTTTCATGACAAGTGTTTATAATGTCATAGTGTTTATATTGTCATAGTGTTTATAGTGTCATAGTGTCTATAGTATTATTACATTTATAGGGTTATATTGTTTATAGTGTCATATTGTTTATATTGTTTTAGTGTTTATAGTGTCATAGTGTTTATAGTGTCATAGTGTTTATAGTGTCATAGTGTTTTTAGTGTCATAGTGTTTATATTGTCATAGTGTTTATAGTGTCATAGTGTCTATAGTATTATTACATTTATATGGTTATATTGTTCATAGTGTCATATTGTTTATATTGTTTTAGTGTTTATAGTGTCATAGTGTTTATAGTGTCATAGTGTTTATAGTGTCATAGTGTTTATATTGTCATAGTGTTTATAGTGTCATAGTGTCTATAGTATTATTACATTTATATGGTTATATTGTTTATAGTGTCATATTGTTTATATTGTTTTAGTGTTTATAGTGTCATAGTCTTTATAGTGCCATAGTGTTTATAGTGCTATAGTATTTACAGTGTCATAGTGTTTATAGTGTCATAGTGTTTATAGTGTTATAGTAGTTATAGTGTCATACTGTTTATAGTGTCTTAGTGTTTATATGTCATAATGTTTATAGTGTCATAATGTTAATAGTGTCATAGTGCTTATAGTGTGATAGTATTTACAGTGTTATAGTATTTATTGTGTCATATTGTTTATAATCTCATAGTGTTTTTAATGTTATAGTGTTTATAGTGTCATTTTGTTTATAGTGTCATACTGTTTATAGTGTCATAGTGTTTATAATGTCATATTGTTTACAGTGTCACACTGTTTATAGTGTCATAATGTTTATAGTGTTATAGCATTTATAGTGTCATAGTGTTTATAGTGTCATAGTGTTTATAGCGTTATAATGTTTATAGTGTCATAGTGTGTATAGTGTTATAGTATTTATAGTGTTAAAGTGTGTATAGTGTCATAGTGTGTATAGTGTATTACTGTTTATAGTGTCAAAGAGTCTATATTATTTTTGCATTTACAGTGTCATAGTGTTTATAGTTTTATAGTATGTATAGTGTTAAAGTTTGTATAGTGTCATAGTGTGTCTAGTGTCATAGTGTATATATTGTACTTGTATTTACAGTGTCATAGGGTTTATAGTGCTATAGTATTTATAGTGTTAAGTGTTCTAGTGTTTATAGTGTGTATAGTGTATTACTGTTTATAGTGTTAAGAGTGTCATAGTGCTTATAGTGTTATAGTATTTACAGTGTTATAGTATGTATAGTGTCATAGTGTTTATAATCTCATAGTGTTTATAATGTTATCGTGTTTATAGTGTCATTCTGTTTATAGTGTCATACTGTTTATAGTGTCATAGTGTTTATAATGTTATATTGTTTATAGTGTCACACTGTTTATAGTGTCATAATGTGTATAGTGTTATATTATTTATAGTGTCATAGTGTTTATAGTGTCATAGTGTTTATAGCATTATATTGTTTATAGTGTCATAGTGTGTATAGTGTTATAGTATGTATAGTGTTAAAGTGTGTATAGTGTCATAGTGTGTATAGTGTCATACAGTTTATAGTGTCAGAGAGTCTATATTATTTTTGTATTTACAGTGTCATAGTGTTTATAGTTTTATAGTATGTATAGTGTTAAAGTGTGTATAGTGTCATAGTGTGTATAGTGTCATACTGTTTATAGTGTCAGAGAGTCTATATTATGTTTGTGTTTACAGTGTCATAGTGTTTATAGTTTTATAGTATGTATAGTGTTAAAGTGTGTATAGTGTCATAGTGTGTCTAGTGTCATAGTGTAGATAATGTTATTGTATTTACAGTGTCATAGTGGTTATAGTGTCATAGTGTGTATAGTGTCATAGTGTTTATGGTGTTATAGTATTTATAGTGTTAAGGTGTGTATAGTGTCATAGTGTTTATATTGTTATAGTGTTTATAGTGTTATAATATTTACAGTGTCATAGTGCTTAAAGTGTCATAGTGTTTATAATGTCATAGTGTTTATAGTGTCCTGGTGTTTATGGGGTCCAATTTTAAAAGGCCGCACGAACATAAGAGATGCTGAGACATAGACTATAGGAGATGGTAAAAGACAGTTAAGTTGATGCTCGCTTTTGTTCTACTAGTTTGCGGCATTACATATCAAGGATACATTAGCTTCAGATTACTTTGTATGACCCTATGGAGACCACAATAGTTTCTATGTAAGAATTGTTCATGAACAATTAGTTTTTTCGTTTTCAAGTTTTAAGAAGCATTGTTATAGTTTCATTTTTTTTTAAATTTAGTTTTTTTAAATTGGCTGCTATAACTTGTACTGTATGTCCCGGATATAAAGACGTCATGTTTAACTGCACACACTTGGAGACGAGGGCACACACTGTTACAGTTTTGTTACATAACCATATCAATGAGCTCGGTGTAAAAAGTGTCCTAAATGATTCGCTGTTTTGAAATCAACTTTCAAAACTTACGTCTTGATACATCAATATATTTGACTTTGGCAGCAAGAACCGTTTATTCTCTTACCTAGGTATTGTCAAGATAAAGATTTATTATGCTTTAATAGTTTTCACCCCGTAAGAAAGGCATATCACAATCAACTTACGTTTTTAAATTACCAATTTATTTGCACTTAAAAATTTTGACTTACCAAAACGCCCCTTGGAAGACGTTTTTAATTTTTCTACATGCACATACATATGAACGCGCAAGTGTACTGAGCGACGATGAAAAGGCAGTAGTCTGGAGACGAGAGAGAGAGAGAGAGAGAGAGAGAGAGAGAGAGAGAGAGAGAGAGAGAGAGAGAGACAGACAGACAGACAGACAGACATACAGAGAGACAGAGAGACAGAGAGACAGAGACATAGACAGAGAGACAGAGAGAGAGAGACAGAGAGAGAGAGAGACAGAGAGAGAGACAGAGAGAGAGACAGAGAGAGAGAGTGAGAGAGATAGAGAGATATATATATATATATATATATATAGAGAGAGAGAGAGAGAGAGAGAGAGAGAGAGAGAGGTAACATTACACGGAAGGTAATAACTGCAGTAACATGTGACGTATATCCCATCACAAATTTATGACGTTATGTTTGCAACACACGTGTTGCGGCTTCAATGTTGAATTGTTCCCTACACCAACGACTGGATTAACAGCACCAAAAAACTTCTTCTAATGCAGTCTTGTACACAATTACATAAAATAGAACAAACATTGTTACATTAACGCCTGCTTTGGCTATAGAATGAGAGCACATATTAAGGCAATGAATATTAATAATAATAATAATAATAATAATAATAATAATAATAATAATAATAATAATAATAATAATAATAATAATAATAATGGCGACTTATATAACGCCTAATCTTTAGAAGTTCTAAGCGCTTTACAACATCTATAATGAATTACAAAAACAAAAGACAAAAACAAAACACCACAAAATTGGACAACACAAAATGCTAAAAATAATTAAGGTAAGAAACATTTTTAGGTCTTTAAGTTTGTTCTTGCAGTCGAAAGAGGTGAGCTTACCTCCTCTCCCGGTATTCAACTCATCTCTGCATTCTTTTCTTATATTCCTAACAAATTCTTTTTTAAAATAACGTCGTAAGAAACTACTTTTCATACATACAACAATAATTGCGTCAAATCAGTATATATTTATATTATCATTATACTAAGCAATATGACAACAATCTAACCCATTTATTCACATTAAATCGTACACCAATATTCAAATATCCAAGTTCTGAAATATGCATACATCCATTGTAACTAAATTTACATTTTTCAGCAATTGTCAATATTCACAATTCAAGCATGCGTAAATTCTTTATAAATGCACTAGTGTACTACGAAGTAACCTAATAGAGACCACAATATAACAATCAACATAATACGTAAGCCCATTTCTCATATACGCATGTCAATGAAACACTAAAAAGATAATTCTATATACAAAAATATGCTAATGATGAAATTTACATACTACAAATAGTTGCAAGTACGAGGCCGCAATATTCTGCAAATTCAAGCAAACAAATCATTGACCTTTTTGAAGCTTTGTCGTTCCTTATAATTTGTTTCTAAGTTTATTCGCCAAATTACGAGTGGCATTCTCAGAGTAATAATATTTGCTCAGCAATCTTCCTAGGAGAACTACTGACCTTATAATTCTGATCTAAATTGTACTCACATTTTTGTCTCAATTCCGATTTGATAAAGCTGTGAACCGATCCAATTAAAATTAGGATACAATATCTTTCTTGTTATTTGTCAACGTTCGGAAGGAAGAAAACACGACTCGTTCAATTCCACGGGCTACCGTCTGATCTTAGGACTAAGTTGTAACACATGGGGGTGAGAGGTCGTGCGATGTAACGCTTGTGCCGATTCAATATTGTGGTCTTATGGTTTGTCCCGGCAACATTGCTTAATAAAGTAACTCTAGCCTATGGCAATCCTTAACTATCAAAAAAGTGGCTCCGGTACTATTTTCAAAACAGGTTGATCATAGTTTTTGCAGAAATGTATAGCTGGGACTTAGCAAAAGTTTCACCTAAAAAACTCATTCCGATCTATGCATCAGAACAAATTTAAACAGGATTTTCCATGCATACCTATCGTGGCACTTATTGAGGTCAACTATTCTTGCCACAAATCAAAAATAACGAAAAATGTATGTTCTTATCTGTCCTAGTGTTAATATCGCGGATGAAATGGTCTAATACAACATTTACATTTATGACATTAAGATTACGAGTTAAGTTTTATTTTAGGATTGCATTTTTATGTTACAAGGTGTGTATATTACTGCAAGGGGTCTATGTTACAAGGTGTGATGTTACAAGGTGTGTATGTTACAAGGTTTGAATGTTACAAGGCGTGTATGTTAGTGTGTATGTTACAAGGTGTGTATGTTACAAGGTGTGCATGTTACAAGGTGTGTATG
This sequence comes from Unio pictorum, assembly GCA_030141615.1. NCBI lineage: Eukaryota > Metazoa > Mollusca > Bivalvia > Unionida > Unionidae > Unio > Unio pictorum. Next base: position 3,714,472 of record JARLTB010000117.1, on the reverse strand, counting down.
TTAGTGTCTATGTTACAAGGGGTTTATGTTACAAGGTGTGATGTTACAAGGTGTGTATGTTACAAGGTGTGACGTTACAAGGTGTGTATGTTAGAAGGTGTGATGTTACAATGTGTGTATGTTACAATGTGTGTATGTTACAAGTTGTGATGTTATAAGGTGTGTATGTTAGTATGTATGTTACAAGGTGGGTATGTTCCAAAGTGTGTATGTTTCAAGGTGTGTATGTTACAAGGTGTGATGTTACAAGGTGTGTATGTTACAAGGTGTGTATGTTACAAGTTATGATGTTTTAAGGTGTGTATGTTAGTATGTATGTTTCAAGGTGTATATGTTACAAGGTGTGATGTTACAAGGTGTGTATATTAGTGTGTATGTTACAAGGTGTGTATGTTGCAAGGTGTGTATGTTACAAGGTGTGTATATTGCAAGGTGTGTATATTGCAAAGTGTGTATGTTACAAGGTGTCTGTGTGCGCCTGCGAAATTTGATATATCATCTATTCATCTACAAAATGTATGTCTGGAAAGAAATTAGAGATCCAGCTAAAAGTTGAGAATATCGTTTTCCTTCAAATATTATATTTACGCGCGGATTTGTGTGTTGTAGCAACATCGCAAACCACACAATGCCTTATTAATACGTACTGTTTTACCACTTGTGCATAAAACACTTAAGAAACAGAATATTGATATTTAAATTTCTTATCTGACTCTTCTATTTAAAATTGTCTCTGATACCGGGAATATCCAACGTTTTCTTTTTCCATGTGTTCACCTTCTAGATTCATTAATGTGACAACTGAGAGGATATTAATTTGAAATTTAAAGACCGAAATTCATTTCCTTGTTAAACATGCCTTGTACGTGTATATTAGTTAGTTGCGTGTATTGGTTTGCATGTGTGTGTGTGTGTGTGTGTGTGTGTGTGTGTGTGTGTGTGTGTGTGTGTGTGTGTGTGTGTGATGGTCTCTGCATGGGTCTTGGGCTTTAAAAGTTTAGATCGTAAAGTGCGGGAACACCGAGTTCACTCTCGATTCCATCGCTTCATATATCGTCCAGTTTGATGCTTTAATGCTTTACCCAGCAATAGATAATGACGACGAGTTCGTGTTCGTTTGGAATGTATTGGACCCTGCATTGTTCCTGTCTATATTCAGGATCGCTGACCACAGACCATATGCAGTTCCTCTACAGTAATGAATGTGTACTAAATCAAACTTTCATTAATAGTATAATTCCATACAAACTTCCTTTGTATTCTACAGGATATCAGCCACATTTGTTATGTCTTGGGATGCAGTCTGGGTGGGTTATCTTATATCATACACACGCACACATACATACGTACATACACACAATATATCAACGTGTATCATGATGTCATATATTATTACGTCGTTGCTTGATGCGATTATATGCAGAAAGTACTTTATGAATTTTAAAGGAGTTATGTGATTGGTTAGTTTTCTAATAGGCGATTTTCTTTTAGAAATGGAAAGAAACTAGTGGGGATTAATAGGTCCCAATTGCAGATGATCATGTCCAGGTAATTTTGTTTTGGTCACTGAAGTTCAAAGTTCTTAAATATGTTTCATCGTCAAGCTCGATTTTTTTATACCTAAATATATATGTATATTGGAGGTGGCTAACGTAACAGAAACTGCATTTATTTATATTTGCTATAGAAAAGGATAAATATAAGTTTTGCTTTTTGAGGAAAATAAATGTTTCACAGCAACAATTTCCCTTGATCCAAAGAAAAATGTAAACCCTACTATAAGGGGCCGTCAAACTAATGTTAACTGGATGTACGTGCATTGATATACATGCTCGCGGATGCAAGTTCGTCATCATCTTTTTGAAAATATTTTTCTTACATAACAAACAACACACATATATACACATCTTAAGACATATGGAGAAAAAAGGTCATACAATATTCAGTATATCTCAATCAGCAATGTTATGTATGGATGCATGTAGTACAAAAAACGTAAACAAAGCAGTCGAATTCACACATCTGACCATTGGGCACGATTCAAATTAAAGAATATGCTCCAGAAATAGACTGGAAATGATTAGTACATATGTGGTGCAAACGATTCTATTTCTTAAAGCTGGGCTCCCTCATTATAAAGATGTGTATGACGATGCGCCAAAAATGGGAAACCTTTTATTGCACATCTTTGGAACCAGTGGTAGGGTCCTTCGACCCGAAAACAATGATGATCTCAATTCCCAAATTAACCCAGAAATTGGCCAAATAAATAGGATCTACACCAGCCACAAATCAAGTCTGCAAGGTTGTATCAAGCACTTAGTGAGGAGGTAGCACGACGGAGGTAAAAGTCCGCAATGTTTTATCAAGCACTCAGTGAGGAGGTAGTATGACGGAGGTGAAAGTCTGCAATGTTATATTAAGTACTCATTGAGAAGGTAAAAAGAAGTATGTGAAGGTATGCAATGTTTAATCAATCATTCAGTGAGGAGGTATAATGAAGGAGGTGAAAGTCTGTAATGTTATATTGATCTCTCAGTGAGGAGGTAGAATGAAGGAGTTTATAGGTTGCGATGTTGTATTACGGACATAAAGAGGAGGCATAAATAAGGAGGTGAAGGTCTGCAATGTTATATCATGTTTTCATTAAGGAGTTAGAGTGAAGTAGGTGAAAGTCTGCAAGGTTATATTAAGATCTCAATGAGGTGATATAATGAAGCAGGTTTGGAAGGTCATGTTCTTAACAAAAAGGCAGATATATATCGGCCACAAATAGGTCGTTGAATAATAAGAAAATGTTACTGCGTACCTACACAGTCTCATGTCTAACATACATGTTTAAAAAGGTTATCATTGCGATGTTGTAGTAGAAGCGCTGGCGACTTTATCTCCGTAATAGCCGTTTTAGACAATTTTTTGAAACAGTGCACACTAGAAAGTAAATCGTGATGGCACATCCACGCCACTGGCATGTATCGCTTGAGAAGTTTTCATAAAATACAACCGACCGTCTTGCTGTAAATGACGCAAGAACAAAATCAGATCACTGAAGTATCCATTTTGACAGTATTTCAAATATTGTCCGTCAGTGTATGAAAGTAAAACTAAAAGGAAATATATCCCCCATTCATACTCTGTATTTAGTGATTAAAAACTGGGGCATGAGAGGTGAGGACAAATTCAAGTTTTAAATTGTATTGTACTTAAATCAGATTTTCTTTTTAACAATGAGTCAGTGAGGTATAGAAAAACACTGTTGTTCTTATGTGCCAATCTTATATAGTTATGTACATTTATTTTAATTGTTTGTTAACTTTATTTATTAGTACATTAAATGTTATTGTAATGTAGCATTGTGTACTGGACATGACCTTTTTCAGCATTTTGTTCATTTCTGCTAGACCTGGTGATGTTTTAAATTTCATTTTATATAAACAACTAATACATATCTAACTTACTTGCTCCGATCCTTTCAAAATACTAACTAATTCTTAAATATTAAATCTATTAAAAACGTAACATCTTGATGAGCAACTAAAACAAGCACACATCTAGCGTGAAAGGTGTCAATAAAAATATCTAGATGATGCCTTGCTTCTGAAGTATTTGAAATTTGGACAACATTTACACATTCCGGTTCTTCCTTATTACTCCTAACTTAGAAAGAGTCTTGTATCCAAGATATATGCTGGGTAATGCCACCATATTTAGGTTAAAGAACCATCTGGCATGTTCAGTGTTCGACTGACCTTGACATTACTCATCGCATCAATATCAAACGTAATAGGCAAACTGATTATTCCTGGAATAATTTTGTTCATCAGTCTCCGTCTGGATTTAATGGATTTTCTCAGACTTTCGGTTATATTAAATGCACAGTCATGTATTTTATTCCAAAAGCAAAGTACAAAGTTTATAATTAATTTGTATACGTCTCTTTTTTTCCTCATGTTCAATTTCATTCAGGAATGTGTATATTAGTTTGTCTTTTAATTCTTTGTATTTGCTTGCCTGCTGAACAAAGTTCCATGCATGAATATCAATGTTTTGTCTACACGCAGCATTTCCACAAAGAAAACATATCATCTTCAGCCACACAATTCAGTTGAGAGATTAGGTTATTTATTATAATCGTCAAATATACAAGAGCTGGTAACGAAAAGCTTTTGAGATTATCGCTTACTTTATATAAATGTGTGCGTGTGTGTGTGTGTCAATACAAAAGCTACACATGCTATAATAATGATATGAAATTAAACAAAAACTTAGTAAGTCAAAACAATATAGAAGAATAGAAAATAAAAGTTCCAGTTAACAAATCTCTCTCTCTCTCTCTCTCTCTCTCTCTCTCTCTCTCTCTCTCTCTCTCTCTCTCTCTCTCTATATATATATATATATATATATATATATATATATATATATATATATATATATATATATATATATATAGCTTTTGAACGCACATCTCTTTAGCGAAAACAATATGTACATGGTACAACTGAACTCTTTAATAAAATATAAAAAATTGTTTGTAAAGGATAGCAATCCATAGCTGAACAATAATCAGAAAAAAGTATTCAAAACGTCGTGATGTTATAGGCTGCCATTCGTAATGGCATCGGATACTGTCTGATTTTGTCCACCCTCTTCTTCTCTTGACACCAATGTTGCATAGTGTTCACTTTTTGTATCCTCCATTTGCATTCTGGCAAAGATGGAACAAAAATTTAAATGTAAGCCGTCATAGTCATTGAATTTTAAGGTTTTGGGGTGAGTGTGAATATCGGTTTCTAAAAGCTTTGTAAATCATCATAGTTGTTACATTTTCTTTGTTAAGGTATATATATATATATATATATATATATATATATATATATATATATATATATATATATATATATATATATATATATAGTTACGTATATTTAATATAAGTCATTTATATTTGTTTTTATTGTCTGTCTGTTAGATTTAAATTGGGCATTTTATGTTTTAAGATTCGTAAATTAAAGGAGGGTGACCTGTACTTTCAGCGTAAACACCAGGTGTTGACCTCATTTCCGACCTAGTTTCAGAGTTGTAAACATGCTTTTAAAATGATTGGTTGGTTCCAAGGGCAAAATGGAGTAAAGTATAAACGTCTTTCTAATTTATTTGTGTCATACGCTGTTTACATGATTTCTTGAACGTAAAATTGTTCTGAGATTCTAGAAGATCGTGACATCTTTCTTGTTTACGTAAAAATAGTTATATAAGTGATGTTTTGGAGCGAGCTATTCAGTTTTTAGAATATTAAGTTGTGTCATTTTGAGTTATTATAAATTACCTTGTACTGGAAATTGTGTCAATTCGTTTGGATTAAGGAAGATTTGTTTTGTTATTTGTCTGAAAAGGAATTGTGATCGTGAAATTGTATTAACTAGAACTGTTTAAATCAAGTGGCATCGTCTTCTATCTTGGATACTTCGCTGGAATTCAAACTTAGAACTCTTTGGACATTTTATTCCCAGGACTTTTGCAATTTCTCTAGTGGATAATATTTTGAATTATTTTGGATTAATTTTGGACTTGATTCTTAAAACCGTAAGTTTATTTTTCTTTTCTGAAAAATATTTGTACTCAATAAATTGTTTAATAAGTTTTACAAGCTTGTTATTTTCACTCTTTCTATGTTACTGTTTGTTCGAGCCTAAACACGTATCAATATATATATATATATATATATATATATATATATATATATATATATATATATGCATGGGTGAGTGTGAGTGTAAATATGAGTTTCTGAAAGAGTGATGACTGTTCTAAATGTATGGATTTTACTCTGCGTGGTTATAACAAAAAGGAATACAACTTGAGATAGCATTAATATAGATTAAAGGATAGTAACTACATTAAAATCGAAAACACCTTTATATGCCATGATGACAATATGTTTACAAGAGCATGTTGATTGGGAGATAAGAATATGATTAAGCCAATTAAAAGAGTCACTTTTACCAATGAGCTAAAAAAATGAATAAAAACATTTTGGGAAAGCTTAAAGTAGTTATAATTGTTAACACATCAAAATACATTAATTTTAGAAAATCAAGTGCCTTTTCAACATTCATTTTAGATAATTAATGAGAACCCAACGAAACTAATTAAAGTAAGTTACCATTTGTGCAGTCTCAGTCTGGAACTATTTTAGTTGTTGGAAACAATTTCATCAATATAAGTTAGACAAGCAAGATAATCTTTCATTAGAGTTTCTTTAGGACCTAATATGCCTGGAAACAGGCTTGTCTGCATTGTAAATTATGGTTGTGATTGCTATTTGTTTTCTTCAAACATGATCAGCACTTATAACTTTTGGAAGGAAAATATTGGGGACAAATCATCACTATATTTCAGAACATGGCGCATGCTGTCTTTTATATTTTCCACAGTGGATACAACATGGTTTCTGTGTATCTTACCTCTTTTTTTTTCGAACAAAACAGACATTGAGAAATACACTGATGGCAAGGAGACATGCAAGTAAACCGACGGCAGCCTGGAGAACATTGAGACGAGAAGAACCTGTAACAGAAACATTGATGATGCGAGTACAGTCAATAATTGACTCTGTAATGTAAGAGGCAAGATTAAGTAGCGGATAATAATGTTTAAATTCACGTCTTGAGCTGTTTGATACGAAACAAGCTGGATGATACTACTGGACATTGCCATTTAAAGACATATAATGCGAATTACGGATAATAAATCTACCGGCAATCCTTCTATTAGAGACAAAATATTTAACAGTTTGTCCTAGTTCATGCACACATTCCGGTCAATATATATATATATATATATATATATATATATATATATATATATATATATATAGTGTGTGGTTTGTTTACTGTCCCTTAAATCCACATGACAAATTGACAAATTTCGCATAATTCAACCCCCATGGCCACATTTTTATAAAGATGTCGT
>JARLTB010000117.1:3422500-3702500 GCA_030141615.1 Unio pictorum | reverse complement strand
AGCAAAACAAAGACATATAAAATCCCATCCTCAGTGCGAAACAAAACAAAGAAATAGAAAATCCCATTCTCAGTGTGTAGCAAAACAAAGAAATATAAAATCCCATTCTCAGTGTGTAGCAAAACAAAGAAAATATAAAATCCCATTCTCAGTGTGTAGGAAAACAAAAAAATATAAAATCCCATTCTCACTGTGTAGCAAAACAAAGAAATATAAAATCCCATTTTTAGTGTATAGCAAAACAAAGAAATATAAAATCCCATTCTCAGAGTGTAGCAAAACAAAGAAATATAAAATCCCATTTCTAGTGTGTAGCAAAACAAAGAAATATAAAATCCCATTCTCACTGTGTAGCAAAACAAATATAAAATCCCATTCTCAGTGTGCAGCAAAACAAATAAATATAAAATCCCATTTTTAGTGTGTAGCAAAACAAAGAAATATAAAAACCTATTCTCACTGTGTAGCAAAACAACAAAGAAATATAAAATCCCATCCTCAGTGTGTAGCAAAACAAAGAAATATAAAATCCCATTTTTAGTGTGTAGCAAAACAAAGAAATAAAAAACCTATTCTCAGAGTGTAGCAAAACAAAGACATATAAAATCCCATCCTCAGTGCGAAGCAAAACAAAGAAATATAAATCCCATTCTCAGTGTGTAGCAAAACAAAGAAATATAAAATCCCATTCTCAGTGTGTAGCAAAACAAAGAAATATAAAATCCCATTCTCAGTGTGTAGCAAAACAAAGAAAATATAAAATCCCATTCTCAGTGTGTAGCAAAACAAAAAGATGTAAAATCCCATTCTCACTGTGTAGCAAAACAAAGAAATATAAAATCCCATTTTTAGTGTATAGCAAAACAAAGAAATATAAAATCCCATTCTGAGAGTGTAGCAAAACAAAGAAATATAAAATCCCATTCTCAGAGTGCACCAAAACAAAGAAATATAAAATCCCATTTTTAGTGTGTAGCAAAACAAAGAAATATAAACTCCCATTCTCACTGTGTAGCAAAACAAAGAAATATAAAATCCCATCCTCAGTGTGTAGCAAAACAAAGAAAATATAAAATCCCATTCTCAGTGTGTAGCAAAACAAAGAAAAAAAAAACCTATTCTGAGTGTGAAGCAAAACAAAGACATATAAAATCCCATCCTCAGTGCGAAACAAAACAAAGAAATAGAAAATCCCATTCTCAGTGTGTAGCAAAACAAAGAAATATAAAATCCCATTCTCAGTGTGTAGCAAAACAAAGAAAATATAAAATCCCATTCTCAGTGTGTAGGAAAACAAAAAAATATAAAATCCCATTCTCACTGTGTAGCAAAACAAAGAAATATAAAATCCCATTTTTAGTGTATAGCAAAACAAAGAAATATAAAATCCCATTCTCAGAGTGTAGCAAAACAAAGAAATATAAAATCCCATTTCTAGTGTGTAGCAAAACAAAGAAATATAAAATCCCATTCTCACTGTGTAGCAAAACAAATATAAAATCCCATTCTCAGTGTGCAGCAAAACAAAGAAATATAAAATCCCATTTTTAGTGTGTAGCAAAACAAAGAAATATAAAATCCCATCCTCAGTGTGTAGCAAAACAAAGAAATATAAATTCCCATTTTTAGTGTGTAGCAAAACAAAGAAATATAAAATCCCATTCTCACTGTGTAGCAAGACAAAGAAATATAAAATCCCATCCTCAGTGTGTAGCAAAACAAAGAAAATATAAAATCCCATTCTCGGTGTGTAGCAAAACAAAGAAATAAAAAACCTTTTCTAAGTGTGAAGCAAAACAAAGACATATAAAATCCCATCCTCAGTGCGAAGCAAAACAAAGTAATAGAAAATCCTATTCTCAGTGTGTTGCAAAACAAAGAAAATATAAAATCCCATTCTCAGTGTGTAGCAAAACAAAAAAATATAAAATCCCATTCTCACTGTGTAGCGAAACAAAGTAATATAAAATCCCATTTTTAGTGTATAGCAAAACAAAGAAATATAAAATCCCATTCTCACTGTGTAGCGAAACAAAGTAATATAAAAACCTATTTTTAGTGTATAGCAAAACAAAGAAATATAAAATCCTATTCTCAGTGTGTTGCAAAACAAAGAAATATAAAATCCCATTCTCAGTGTGTAGCAAAACAAAGAAATATAAAATCCCATTTTTAGTGTATAGCAAAACAAAGAAATATAAAAACCTATTCTCACTGTGTAGCAAAACAAAGAAATATAAAATCCCATCCTCAGTGTGTAGCAAACCAAAGAAAATATAAAATCCCATTCTCAGTGTGTAGCAAAACAAAGAAAATAGAAAATCCCATTCTCAGTGTGTAGCAAAACAAAGAAAATATAAAATCCCATTCTCAGTGTGTAGCAAAACAAAAAAATATAAAATCCCATTCTCACTGTGTAGCGAAACAAAGTAATATAAAATCCCATTTTTAGTGTATAGCGAAACAAAGAAATATAAAATCCCATTTTTAGTGTGTGGCAAAACAAAGAAATATAAAATCCTATTTTTAGTGTGTAGCAAAACAAAGAAATATAAAATCCCATTTTTAGTGTATAGCAAAACAAAGAAATATAAAATCCCATTCTCAGTGTGTAGCAAAACAAAGAAATATAAAATCCCATTTTTAGTGTATAGCAAAACAAAGAAATATAAAATCCCATTCTCACTGTGTAGCAAAACAAAGAAATATAAAATCCCATCCTCAGTGTGTAGCAAACCAAAGAAATATAAAATCCCATTTTTAGTGTATAGCAAAACAAAGAAATATAAAATCCCATTCTCACTGTGTAGCAAAACAAAGAAATATAAAATCCCATTTTTAGTGTATAGCAAAACAAAGAAATATAAAATCCCATTCTCACTGTGTAGCAAAACAAAGAAATATAAAATCCCATCCTCAGTGTGTATCAAACCAAAGAAATATAAAATCCCATTTTTAGTGTATAGCGAAACAAAGAAATATAAAATCCCATTCTCAATGTGTAGCAAAACAAAGAAATATAAAATCCCATCCTCAGTGTGTAGCAGACCAACGAAAATATAAAGTCCCATTCTCAGTGTGTAGCAAAACAAAGAAATATAAAATCCCATTCTCAGTGTGTAGCAAGACAAAGAAATATAAAATCCCATTCTCAGTGTGTAGCAAAACAAAGAAATATAAAGTCCCATTCTCAGTGTGTAGCAAAACAAAGAAATATAAAATCCCATTCTCAGTGTGTAGCAAGACAAAGAAATATAAAATCCCATTCTCAGTGTGTAGCAAGACAAAGAAATATAAAATCCCATTCTCAGTGTGTAGCAAGACAAAGAAATATAAAATCCCATTCTCAGTGTGTAGCAAGACAAAGAAATATAAAATCCCATTCTCAGTGTGTAGCAAGACAAAGAAATATAAAATCCCATTCTCAGTGTGTAGCAAAACAAAGAAATATAAATCCCATTCTCAGTGTGTAGCAAAACAAAGAAATAGAAAATCCCATTCTCAGAGTGTAGCAAAACAAAGAAATATAAAATCCCATTCTCAGTGTGTAGCAAAACAAAGAAATATAAAATCATATTTTTAGTGTGTAGCAAAACAAAGAAATATAAAATCCCATTCTCAGTGTAGCACACCAAAGAAATATAAAATCCCATTCTCACTGTGTAGCAAACCAAAGAAATATAAAATCCCATTCTCAGTGTGTAGCAAAACAAAGAAATATAAAATCCCATTCTCAGTGTGTAGCAAACCCAAGAAATATAAAATCCCATTCTCACTGTGTAGCAAAACAAAGAAATAAAAAATCCCATTCTCCGTGTGTAGAAAAAAAGAAAAATATAAAATCCTATTCTCAGTTGTACAAAAACAAATTAGTCAAGAACTATATCTGAATATTCGAATGACATATATTAATAAAGAGAAACACTTGAGAAAGTTTATACAACTTACTTGTTTGGCATGTTCGACCATCACTCTGAAGGGACATGTCATCAGGGCAGGCACACATTTTAAGACCACCAGGACGCGGGAAACAAAAATGGCTGCATGTAACACTTGCATTTAAACAACCATTTCTGTCTAAAATATAAAACGCATTATAGAGTAATAGAGCTGGCACAGCAATGTATGTTATATTTACATGTAACGCGTGTTCGCATTCATCAAGATATTACATTCCTTATTAATTCTTCAACCAAAGCAAATGATAAATACAAAATAAATGAGGGTCTCTCGCTATATGCAATACGAGACAGGATGTTACGATAGATGTTTAGTCAATACTAGCCATATACATTTAGGATCAAACAGTTTTTAAAATAAATCTATATGATGACATCCTAACTGTATAACTTTATTTTGTAACGGGTTACTGACTCGTGTTGGTGTTCCAAAATCATATGGCAAATAACAGACCTTTCAAGTGCACTGGTTCCAGTAAGGGGTTACATGTTCCAGGGATTGAGTACGATAAATGCAATAAACTGACTACGAACTGTGACAAAGAAGTATCTGACTAGCTTGAGATATTTTGACTCTTAATGAGTCTTTTTCTAAGGCAAATAAAAACATCTACAAGACAAACAAATACAACACAAAAACCGTTGTTTTATCAAAGCTGTACATGTATGCTGCTACAATAATTAAACCTTTGAATTTATAATGTTTCAAAGACTGCTGCGGATGCTGTAAACTATTGACCTAGAAATTGGTGAGCCTTAACGACACCTGTTGTTTTTTTTTAATTTATGTAAGCGCCAATTATATTCCAGATATTTCACGGTTATAGTAGCGGCTAGTAACCAGATTTAGAAAATTATTTAAAAGACAATGTGTCGGCTGCAAAAGATGATTGTGCATCGCTGTCTTTGTTTAGTCAACTTGCTTTAATAGCTTAATTTCAATGTTCTAGGGAGGGGTATTCAGTAAGATTTGTGTCCATTCCTGCTTACTATCATTTTGCATTAAAACAAGCCTCACAGTATTTATAAAGTAGTCCTAGGTCCGAGTATGTATTAGTTGTTTAGTTTTACTCCATAGTATTTATAAATTAGTCCAAGGTCCGATTATGTATTAGTTGTTTAGTTTTACTAAATAGTATTTTTAAAGTAGTCATAGGTCAGAGTATATATTAGTTGTTTAGTTTTACTCCAAAGTATTTATAAAGTAGTCCCAGGTCTGAGTATGTAGTAGTTGTTTAGTTTTACTAAATAGTATTTTTAAAGTAGTCATAGGTCAGAGTATATATTAGTTGTTTAGTTTTACTCCAAAGTATTTATAAAGTAGTCCCAGGTCTGAGTATGTAGTAGTTGTTTAGTTTTACTCCATAGTATTGATAAATTAATGAAAGGTCAGAGTATATATTAGTTGCTTAGTGTTACTCCAAAGAATTTATAAATTAGTCCTATGTTAGAGTATGTAATAATTGTTTAGTTTTACTCCAAAGTATTAATAAAGTAGTCCAAGGTCAGTGGATATATTAGTTGTTTAGTTTTATTCCAAAGTATTTATAAAGTAGTCCTAGGTCAGAATATGTATTAGTTGTTTGGTTTTACTCCAAAGTATTTATAAAGTAGTCCCCGATCAGAGTATATATTAGTTGTTTAGTTTTACTCCAAAGTATTTATAAAGTATTCCTGGGTTACAATATATTTTATTTGTTTAGTATTACTCCAAAGTATTTACAAAGTAGTCCAAAGTCAGTGTATATATTAGTTAAGTTTCACTCCAAAGTATTTATAAAGTAGTCCTAGGTCAGAATATGTTTTGGTTGTTTGGTTTTACTCCAAAGTATTTATAAAGTAGTACAATGTCAGTGTATATATTATGTATTTGGTTTTATTGCATTTTGAAAACAATTTCTTTCTTTTTGTCCGCCGAATATGCTGTACAAAAAAGCCCAATGAGATATACACTAAATATAGACAGTTGACATTTCAACCTTTATTTCAATCGCATCTATTAATGTCAGTTTATACATATTAAAGCAGAGAATGTACCAGGGATAACGAGGTCTATATTTAGAGCCAATCTTAATATTGGTCGCCAGCACCCTCAAGTGACTTCATCTGTTGCTATTTGACACTAGTTTTTCAAGGTTTGATGTCAGATTATTTTTGCACTTATATATGCAATGGCGTTAAACCTAAAATACAAACAACTTACTTGATGGGAATGACGGAAACGAAATTAGATACGCAAAATGACTATTGTGCCTACTTGAGTGACAATCATCACTGATAATTTTCCCCATATGGCAGGGGTACATAGTCTTTTTCGTCCAAGGGCCAGATGTCATTGTCTAAGACCACTCGAGGACCGCTAATAAATTTATTTAATATCACTACCGTTAACTGGCCAGATTAACTTTTTGATTTAATTAGTGAAATGGGCCCGATAGAGCTTGTTTGTACCCTTGGTACGGTTTAGTGTGTGCGAGTATGTGTATGGCCTGATTTTATAAGGTATGTTTCTCTGATTTTATGTTCCTATTTTCTACTCTAATCTGAACATAATGTTTTGAATATTGTATGCAAGGGGTGTCCAGTTGTATCGGTGATGTTTGCATTTTTTGTTTGCGAGATGTCTTCACGTTCTATTACACCCTAAGATAACAAGGCGTTTTGGATTTACTGTAGATATGGGTTGTGATTGCATATATAGTGTTTAAGAATATTTGTGTTGGATTTCATCTTCGTTTACATTCTAAGTTAACACATGCACATACATATGCCATATAGGTACATAATATGTGAACGGGACAAAGTAAGAGGCCAGTTTTGTACCATTGGTATCTGATCCTTTAAATACATGAAGATCAACAATGTTTCCAGAAGTGGCAGGACCAAAAGGTGTCGGCTTTCGTCCATCTTTTCCGCTTTTCATCACATTTCTACAGAAGAATAATGACAATATTATCAATTAAGGATAACCGCAAGAAATATGATGATGAATATGATATTTTTCTACGAGCTTTTCCTGTTTTATTTATATCTTAATTTAAATGTTTCTGTGATGGTCAGGTCTATTAGGTAGGAACTATTTATTGTCCTATTACATTATGCATTTAGTTATATTTGGAACGTAAATAAAGTGCATGTTAAATGAAATTAGGAAACATAAAATGAGTAATATAATATGACTGACTGATCTACCTGACAATAATTGCAGAATTTGTTAAAGTAAAAATCAACTGCATGCCAGAAACATAACGTCGTATTATTTTAAAAGAGAAATATATACTAGAGATGAAATAAATAGGTCTATGACACTTCTTAAATGGCCGACACCCATGACACAAATCAAATGATTCAGTAGAATGAAAATGTGCAGTCGTACCTATGACTAGGTGATGTAAAGTACAGGTATGACTGGTAGAAGACAATCCTCTGGAACATGGCTTTATTCTCCTTGTAAATGAGCTGACGATTCCCACCGTTCATATCAGCTTTGTATATGCTACCAGCGATACACCAGTACAAAACTCCCTCTGCAAAGCATTAATCAGTTATTTATCTAGATGTTCTAAGATCGACCTTTATTGTCCTGATTTCCGTTCATTCTAAAATAGATATAGCTGCGGGACCTTATAGGTTTTGTCAGATGCAGTGCAGTGTTTTCTTTACAAGATGCATATTGTTGGGACTCACAGATAATCTAAACCTTATTTTTGCTTCAAGATCGAATATGATTTAATGCTGGTACATATAGTGCTGACAAATCAAATTGCACAGAGCATGAAGACATTAACATGGTACGGACGCGTAAGGAAACGTACTGCAAAAATTACGTAAAATAGGCTGATCCATTTCCTTAAAAAAGGAATGAGCATATGTGGTCCTGTGGTTTCTCAGCAGATGCTTGCGATCATTTTCAGTCAAGTAATATAATTAAATCAAGAAACCGAGTTAAAAGTGTACATCTGCATCATATCTTCCCGATTACACTAACAAAACAAACCGTACTCTGTGCTTGTCGACTTTAGTCAGTTTGGTTGACAATAACAAGTCGTACGCGACAGTCAAATCCGATCTAACCATTACCGCGTGGATACACTAACACGGCAGACATAGCTAAGAAGTAGCGAATACTTATATAAACTAAGGTGGTAGACATTGGTCAGAAAGAAACAGTGTATTACTATACACTAACATGATAGACATTGATAAGAAAGAAGCAAAGTGTACTTATATACACTAATATGTTAGACATTGATCAGAAGAAGCGTGTACTTATATAACTAACATGGTTGACATTGATCAGAAGTAGACATTGATAAGAAACAGCACGTGCTTGTATACACTAACATGGTAGACATTGATCAGAAGTACCGTGGACTTGAATACTATTACATGGTATAAATTGATCAGAGTAGCGTGTACTTGAATACACTAACATGGAAGACATTATCTGAAGCAGCGTGTACTTATATACCTTAAGATGGTAGACATTGGTCAGAAGTAGACATTGATTAGAAGCAACTTGGACTTATATACACTAACATGGTAGACATTGAAAACAAACAGCGTGTACTTATATATATACTAATATGTTAGACACTGATCAGAAAGAAGCAGAGTGTACATATTATAAACTAACATGGCATAAATTGATCAGAAAGAAGCAGAGTGTATTTATATACACTAATATGTTAGACATTGATCAGAAGTAGACATTGATTAGACGCAGCGTGAACTTATATACACTACCATGGTAGACACTGATGAGAAGCAGCGTGTACTTGTATACACTAATATGGTAGACATTGGTCAGAAGTAGACATTGATTAGAAGCAGCGTGTATACACTAGCATGATAGACATTGATTAGAAGCAACGTGTAATTATATACACTATAATGGTAGACATTGGTGAGAAATTGACATTGATGAGAAGCAGCGTGTACTTGTATACACTAATATGGTAGACATTGATCAGAATTAGACATTGATTAGAAGCAGCGTGTACTTATATAAACTAATATGGTATGCATTGGTCAGAAGTAGTCATTGATCAGAAGCAGCATGTACTTATATACACTAACATGGTATACATTGGTCAGAAGTAGATATTGATGAGATGCAGCGTGTAGTTATATACACTAACATGGTAGACATTGATGAGAAACAGCGTGTATTTGTATACACTAATATGGTAGACATTGGTCAGAAGTAGTCATTCATCAGAAGCAGCGTGTACGTATATACATTAACATGGTAGACATTGACAAGAAGCAACGTGTAATTATATATACTATAATGGTAGACATTGGTCAGACATTGACATTGATTAGAATCAGCGTGTACTTGTATACACTAATATGGTAGACATTGATTAGAAGTAGACATTGATCAGAAGCAGCGTGTACTTATATAAACTAATTTGGTATACGTTGGTCAAAAGTAGACTTTTATCAGAAGCAACGTGTACTTATATATATACTAACACTAACATGGTAGACATTGATCAGAAAGAAGCAGAGTGTACTTATATACACTAACATGGTCAACATTGATCTGAAGCAGCATGTACTTATATATACTAAAATGGTAGACATTGATGAGAATCAGCGTGAACATATATCCACTAATAGGGTAGAAATTGGTCAGAAGTAGGCATTGATCAGAAGCAGCGTATAATTATATCCACTGACATTGTAGACATTGATGAGAAGCAGCGTGTGCATGTATACACTAACATGGTAGGCATTTATCCGAAGCAGCTTGTACTTATATGCACTAACATGGTAGACATTGGTCTGAAGGAGCGTGTATATATACGGCATATTTTGAGATAAATTTGGATTTTTTTAATGTAAAGGCATTGGAACCCAACATAATAAATATCCTGATACATCTTTATAGTACTAAACAGCCCGTGGATGTAAAAGTTAATATATTTGCGAAGAGTTGAACATTTTCAAAGTTTTATTTCCATACATTAAGACGAAGTAATAAACACAGTAGGTCTTAAGCTGCCAACAATTTTGAATATATCCACGTATGGTTCATAAAGAATCGTAATCATCTTGGAAATTTCGCCTTCTTTGGTTATACCTAAATTTATAATGGAGAGCTAATCAGATACCAATTATAATTGCAATGTAATTTGTTTATTAATGCATGTCTTTGTCAACAGCAGGACACACCAGCACAGCGTAATTTATAAACGTATTTTAGATAGAATGCGAGGCATCTGAAAACGTATAGTGAAGATATGGGTTATACATATGCAGCCGTGCAGATCATTTCTTCGACGTACGTTCATTTTTTTTCATTAGCAAAGTTATGGAAATAATGCATTGCAATGAGGACAACAGTCCACATTCTTTTTTTGAGATTTATGATGTCTCGTCCATGTATGCAATATATGGTTGCTGGAATATGTTCACATGATTGTTTTGCTATGACAATTTCTACATGTTCTTCTTAAACCAGGAAGGAAACAACTTATTTTAACCTCTCCTAAGATCCTCCAGGACAGTTGCAAACCCATTAAACAAAGACAATATACATAGGATTAATGATAATAAATTTATCAAAACTACAAAGAGGAAAAAAGGCTATCATCAAACCCGTAATGTCGATAGCCAGGCCAGATGGTTCTGCATCTCCTGTGTTGATTAACTCCCGTTTATTTGTGCCATCGTAGTTTGCCGTTTCAATCTTGCCATTGGTTCCAAAATTGGTCCAAAATATGGTACTGAAGTTAATCGATAAGATACTCGTTACTATCTAAAAATGGTGCTTATGATAATAGATAATAGATAGTCTTAAGAAATCCAATGAATATAGAATATAGAGAGTGCCATATCAAATAATCACTTTAGTCACCGCACAGTATAACTCTAGTGAACTAAATGTAGGAAATGTCATATATAAACTAGTCATATGTACGTTTGTGTGTATATATATATATATATATATATATATATATATATATATATATATGTAGATAGATAGATAGATAGATAGATAGACAGACAGACAGACAGACAGACAGACAGACAGATAGATAGATAGATAGATAGATAGATAGATAGATAGATAGATAGATAGATAGATAGATAGATAGATAGATAGATAGATAGATAGATAGATAGATAGATAGATAGATAGATAGATATGTAGTCTGGTACGTCAAATGCATAAATAAGGCCTTAAATTCTATTGTGCAGAAGAGAGCGTCTGGATGTCACGGTCAGGAAAGCTTATAAACATTTCGTATTCATTAAAATACATTGAACAAAAGTGGAATTGAAGAGTGGACTATTATCCTTTTTTAATGAACTAAACAAACGTTGTCTATAAGCCTCGATAGATTTATCTTATTATTGATATCAAGTAGGCAATTCAAATCAATTTAATGAGCATTGTAAACTTTTTAGATTCCATATATATTCATAAACGTTTCTACTTAATACTCTTCAACTAGTTTCCTGAACCATGATTAATAGTATATTACTTTTCTTCATAACCAATGATGCGATTCCAAGTATTTTAAGAAGTCAAGTAAACTCAAATCGAAAATCCAGAAGTAGAGATAAAAGACGGAAACATGTATAACAGCATAGTGAAATCTCTTTATAAGTATACCAGTATTGCAGTGTATTGTGGAGTTCTCTTTATTAGTATACCAGTATTGCAGTGTAGTGACAGGGCACTAATGGGACCGTGTTAAAGTTTCTAATTTGACTAAGATTTGGTTTCACTGCGATTCACAAATTGCACATAGTCACATGAATATTCAAGTATTGCATGTATTTCTATCGAGTTGTATAGTGCGAGTGTTTACTCTGGTTGTCAAAAACAAATTCATCTGTGGCTGTAAAGAAAATTTTACGTAATTCATGAAAGTATCTGTACATATGTGCGCTATATTACAAACAATTGCCTTAGAAAAAGTATTACTTTAACATGCTGTACCGTTTAATGAGTTGCATATTTTTCACAATTCTTGTTTGCGAGCGTACCCATTAAAGCATTGCCACTTTGATGTCTGAGCTGATCATGCGGTTTGCTGGAGTTTGAAAGTCTGATGTCTTCGGAAATTTTCGAACCGCTCCGCTTTTGAAGCGAATCCCACGTAAGAGCAAGTTGATTAATAATACTAATAATAATAATAATAATAATAATAATAATAATAATAATAATAATAATAATAATAATAATGGAGACTTTGTATAGCGCCTAATCTTTCGAAGCTCTAAGCGCTTTACACCATCAATAATGACAAAAACAATGAAATTGGAAAACATAAAACCATGCTGAAAACATATAAGGTACAAAACACGATTAGGTCTCTAAGTTTGTCCCTGCAGTCGAAACTGGTGAGATTTAAGAGCACTCTTAAAAGGGACCACTGTCTCTTTGTGTATATTTTCATTGGGCAATTTGTTCCACGTTGTCCATATGGCTTTGTTTTCACCGTGGGATCAATGAGTATACAATTATCAGAAGAAGAGCGTAAGTATCTAGCTGGTGTTTACACATGGGGGAGGCTAAAAATGTATGTGGGAATGGAGTCTGCCCTTGAAACATGGCACATAGAACAAATTTTGTGTTTGATTCTGTATTGAATCGATAGCCAGTTTAGGTTACAGAGCAGTTTTTATTAACATAGTAATTAACATAATCACTTATATCCTTACTTCCTTTATCAACATCAATCGTGTTAGTAAACATCCTTGATCGCATTATTCATATATTCTTTCGATAATATATGATCTTTTCGACTCTGTTTCCGTATGCGCCTCTACGTCTTTCATGAACTTTACTGTATATGTTATGTATACGTAAATGACTTCCCGAGATCTATGTTAAACGTTTGTAGTTACGTGTATCAGATTTTTGTGTTGAGAGATATGAATGTTTCCCTAACTGATGATTGAAACCGAGCTCGCATTATTTTGTTTATGATATATGCTTACACGATCTTTCATTAGCTCAATGTCTGCACGTTTGAAGATCGCACATATAACGTGGTCTTGATAAATTACTTTTAAAGAGTGTTTAGAAAAAAAATGGAAACATATATACAACAGGGTCATTTTATAACAGAATATATATGAGAATAAAGCACATTTTATGTTGAACCATTTGCAAATGTTGTCGTACAGTTACATCGCATAACTGCTAAATGTATTGGATATGTAGTCAAGATCAAAATATAAAAGAAAACTATATTTGAGCAAAACTGTTGTAAATAAACAATATAGGAATGTGCTTTTAAAATAGCAAAATACTTTCAAAAAAGATGAAGATTCCATCCCTTCCCTGGCAGCTGGCTTTAACACGTTTTGTCCTGGTTCGGTGACTTACAATTTACAAGTACAACAAATGTAATATGGTTCGTAGATGCACATCACCCTGTTGATATAAAATATCGTCAATAAAGGGTAATTAACATTTATAATATATTGCTATGATCCAGACGCAAAAATACAAGTTGTTAATCTGAATTGGGACGAAGCCTTCTAAGCTCTACCATCACCGACAGAACCCCGAATGGTCTAAAGCGCTCTCTGTTACGGATCACTGACATCTCACCTCTGCCTGCATGGTTTCGAGTCTCGGATTCGGCCGATGTGGGTATGTGAGAAAGTTTGCCAGTAGCTTCTAGTGGGTCGGTGGTTCTTTCATGGTGTTTTCCCGGGATCTTCCTCCACCATTAATACTGGTCGCCATGTTTAGATTATCGTGTGCTGAAAAATATCGTTAAACGTTACAACAACTACAACTAAAGTCTACCAGCACCGTACGATCGTGTTGCGAGGGGGGATTATATATCATGTGTACTATGTTTGGACTCTTGGGCAGTGTGTATTTATAATTAAATTTTATTTCATCATAATGGTGTTACATAGGAAAGAAAAAAAACAAATATTATATTAAATCAAAACTACCAGAGATAGCAATCGACTATCCAGCGAACATATAACCGGTGACACATAATGATTCAAACACTGTTACCAGGAGACCAGCTAGGTCAGGCCCGATGATATCGAGCCCCAGGGGAAATACATGCAAAAAAAAATCAAACGATTAGAGGATTAAATAATTTACTAGACACGTAAATGACTATAATTAACCTATCATGCTATTTTTAAAATATCACCGTCTAGATGGTATGGGCACTGAATTGACACATAATATCACAACAAGGAAACTCTTAAACGTCTCATACATGCAGCGCTTTCTTCCATATGTTGGCGCCATGTTGTAATAGAAATCTTGTTATAAGCCCAGACAAGTTGGAAACGAATGAAGAAATAAACACCCATAAATAACAATAAATCCCACCAAGATTTTGATTAGGAAATAACAATAAATCCACCAAGATTTTGACCTATAAATAACAATAAATCCCACCAAAATTTTGACCCGTAAGAAAACAATAAATCTCACCGAGAGTTTGATCTAGAAATAACAATAAATCTCACCGAAATTTTAACTCGTTAATAACACAAAATCCCACCGAATATTTACCCACAAAAAACAAAACATCCCCCTAGATTTTGAAATGTAAATAACAATGAATTTCACTGACATTTTGACCCGCAAATAACAAAACATCCCACCGAGATTTTGACCCGTAAAAAACAATAAATCCTACCGAGATTTTGACCCGTAAAAAGACACAAAATCCCGATGAGATTTTGACCAAGATGATATTCTGTACTACTTATTGTGTCTTCCATGAAAAGGTACCAGTTCAAGTGACCCGTGTATGATGAAACAGTAATTACCCATTTACTGGATTGGTCACAATAGCGTCTGGCTCTTCAAAATTATTTCGGACAATCACTTTCTGTGAAGAACCATCCAAACTAAGTACAGCTATTATCCCATTTTCTTTGTCTGTATAAAATAATAATCTCGACGTCGGATCTACTGCAATTCCTTGAGGTGAAGAGTCTACAATGGGAAAGGTTATTTAACGAAAAAATAACAAATACACTAGAATTGTCAAATTTTAAGATCCATTAAATAATCAAAATAATCAAAATAAGTATTTTCGACCTCAAAAACGTACATTCATTTGGTCAAATATAACATGTAAAAAGCGTAGATACATACATACATACATACATACATACATACATACATACATACATACATACATACATACATACATACATACATACATACATACATACATACATACATACATACATACATCCATACATACATACATACATACATACATACATACATACATACATACATACATACATACATACATACATACATACATACATACATACATACATACATACATACATACATACATACATACATACATACATACATACATACATACATACATACATACATACATAGATATTGCATAACCGAGTACTAAAATGCAATAGTGTTAACTATCTGCAAGCACACTTTGTAGATGATGGTGAAGACAATATGGTGGAAACTCTTTATAGATGAAGGGAGACAATATGGTACAAACACTTTGTAGATAATGGATGAAGGATGATGGTGAAGACAATAGGGTGCACACACACTTTGTAGATGATATATTGCTTATTTTGAGTTTACAAAACTGTTTTTGGATAATTTTATGATACACACTTGTGTGTCAAGAAACATAAAATAACTCTGAAATAACGCATATAACATATTTATAAAATAAATCTTTACAAACCTTACCAGAAAGATAACTTACTGACTTTTAAATGGCGTATAACCCTTTCGTTCCTTCCAGAGACGGTAGCTGAGAAAATCATATGAAGCTTGGTATCGGTCCAGAATATAGTTTCATTTATCGGGTCGTAGGATACAGCATGAGGTTTGTCTAGGTTTTGAATAGGAATTTCAACACTATGGCCATTATTTGAGTCCATGGCATATATACTAGATCTGTCATTTGTTGTAATTAGGAGAATATTGGCTTTAATATGAAAATAAAAAGAAATGGATTGAAAACTCAAATTTACGTAAGAAGCAGATCGTGGATTACAATGGTACACGCTACAATGTCTAAACTTAAAACGTCGACAAATCAAAATAGCGTACATTATATATATATATATATATATATATATATATATATATATATATATATATATATATATGATCGTTGAACAGAATACAGGAAATCGGTTTAAAAGATATTGTTTATAACATCTGATATTCGTGATCACTTAGGACATATGAATATGTCAGAATTTTCAGAGTCGGTATCGATCTTTCAATTTGGTCTAAATACCATATTGTATATATGCATGACATTTCTCTGCTCAAGGGCACCATGTCCTCTCCTACATTAAGTTACGACTATATTTGTAGTATATATGAGACTTTCAGCCGTCTATTTGTTTGTGTTGCAATGTCTATATGAATGTGCTAGCTATGAATGTGTTTGCCATAAATGTTTTAACTATCAATGTGTTAGCTATCAATGTGCTAGCCATAAATGTGTTAACTATCACTGTGTCAACTATCAATGTGCTAGCTATGAATATGTTAACTATCAATGTATTAACTATCAATTTGTTAGCAATGGATGTGTTAGCTATCAATGTGTTAACTATCAATATGTTACCTATAAATGTATTAATTAGTAACGTGTGTACAAATACTGATATTGCACAATTAATATACATGCGGATACCCATAAATAAAAAATAACATCATTTCATATTGACCTTTATTTGTATTATTGCTATATCGAAATAATAATAATAATAATAATTATTATTATTATTTTTGTTATCATTATTATTACTATTATAGTAGTTGTAGTAGTTTTAGAAGTAGTATTATTACTATTTCAGTAGCAGTAGTCGTCGTTGTCGTAGTAGTAGTACTAGTAGTAGTATGATCATCATTATTAATCTTATGTTACTATTATTTATTTGTAAAATTAGCACCTAATAATGTTTGATATGATAATTTGAAAACAACCTGTTTTGGAAGTATACAATCTGTTTTGATAGTGAGCACGAACACATAAATAAAAGATTAAACAGAATAAATATGGCATATATATCAAAGTAAATAAAGTAAGAAAAACCTGCACAAATGGCTTTCATGTGTTGTAGAGTTAAGCCTACAAAACGTACTTTATTTTTAACTTCTTTATAATGAACGCAATCATTCTCTAATATTCAATATGAATCGAGCTGTCAACTCAGTTATCTAAATTAATAATTATAATTGTTCAAGTTTTAACGGAATTTGTAGTTTATACTTTACATTTATACAAGAACTCCGTATCATTAAAAGGGCACAACTTATAGTATCCATAAGCATCGTTCATTATGTATTTATTATTATATACTACTACTACTACTGTTACTACTACTACTACTACTATTACTACAAATATTAATAATAATAATACTGAAAAAAATAATATAATGATAATAATATTGAAAATAATAATCATAATAAAAATAATAATAATAATAACAATAATAATAATAATAATAATAACAACATCAACTATAATAATAACAATGATGAATTTGTATAGTGCCTAATCTATAGAAGCTCAAAGCGTCTTACAACATATATAATGATTTGACTACAAACAAAACAGAAAAACAAAACGAACACCAATTAGAAAAAAATACGAAATGCTGAAAACATTTTAAGTAAAAAACATTATTAGGAAGTTTGTTCTTGCAGTCGAAAAAGATAAAGATTTAAGAACATTCTTGAGAATGATGACTGTGTCTTTGTGTCAAATTTCAATGGGCAATTCGTTCCACTTTGCTGACCCCTTGTATGCTAATAAACGTTGCCAATATTGCTTCGTTTTCAAAATGGGAATAATGAGTATACGATTATCAGAAAAGGAGCGTACATATCTTGTTGTGCGAAGCCACATAGGTATCTTGGATTGGAGTCCGTCGGTGAAACGTACCACAGAGAATACATTTTGTGTTTGATTATTGATCGAATGGATGCCAGTGTAGACTACAGAGCAGCTGGTAGGTGTGCTCTGATCTTGGGGCTCTAAGGATGATTCGAAAAGCTGTGTTTTGAACCTTTGAAAGTATCGGTATTAGATATTGAGACGGACCAGACAGTATTGAGTTAAAGTAGTCCAGTCTTGAAAGTAATAATGAACACACAAGTGTTTTAGTAGCACCAACTGAAAGATATTTCCAAATTGAGCGGATGCGCCTCTGCTCAAGATATACAGCCATATTTTTGACATGTTGCATTGTGAGAGTACTATCCAAGGTAGCACTTCGGTTTCGAACTGACTGTGTGAACTTAATAGCATTGTAATAATAACCTATTTAAAGGAGTATGATAGCATGCCGTTTTAATAGGTTGCAATAATAATAAATATCGATGGTGACCATACAAATCATGGAAACTACTAACATCCTTCGCAGGTTTGATGATCAGGCAGAAGGATCATAAAATCAGGGCAGGAACACATTCTCGACCCACCAGGCAATGGAAAACAAAAATGGCTGCAACCACCATGCCCACTTGAACATCCATTGGTAGCTGTAATATGAAAGCTATTTAAGACATAGGTAAACGTGTTCATTCATATATCGCTACTGTGCGCTACCTATTCCAGGGAAATCGAAACTATATGCGTTTAATATTTAAGATTATGTATAAATCTAGCATTCATCCATTTATCATAATCAATATGAAAATCCGACATTTATAGGTTTGTCATGTTTAGTATGAAACTCCGACATTCATGAATTTGTCATGTTTAGTGTGAAGATTTGACAATAATACGTTTGTCATGTTGACATGAAAATCTGACATTCATACACTAGTCATGTCATTATGAAAATCCCACATTCTTACGATTGTCATGTTTATTATGAAATTCCGAAATTCACACATTTGTCATGTTTATTATGAAAATCCGACAATCATACGTTTGTCATGTTTAGTATGAAACTCTGACATTCATGCATTTGTCATGTTTAGTATGAAATTCGACTATCATATGTTTATCATGTTCATATAAAAATCTGACATTCATGCCCTAGTCATGTTAGTATGAAAATCCCACATTCATACGATTGTCATGTTTATTATGAAATTCCGAAATTCACACATTTGTCATGTTTATTATGAAATTCCGAAATTCATACGTTTAGTATGAAAATCTGACATTTGTACGTTTGTCATATTTAGTTCAATGGGTAGCATATTATACGTACTTTATCCTTAACTTGTATTTGTTTATACATGCATATTTTGTTCTCTATGATTAAATGGTGTGCATAATTTCAGTCAGTTCTTGACCTTGTCCAACATCAGTCCGAGTACGTTGAGTATCTGACCAGTAAATGCTATCAATTATCAATAGAGGTAAACATGATTGATGGGTATAGGAACTTGACATTGGAATTCCAAATCAATAACCTGGTTATCCTGTTGCTTCCATGTTCTTTATTACATTTCTTGTAATTACCTTCTTGTTGGCCATTAAAACGTTTATAGCAATAACATGTTGAAGCTCATACTGGCTCTACGTTCGTGTCTCAGCATTTTATAAAATGTTGTTTATTTTAGACATTATTCATTATTGGGTTTAATATTGGTCTTATTGTAGTGTTCATTATTGTATATGGTTGGAAGGTGCTCCGAGTGGCCGAGAGGTCTAAAGCGCTCTCCGTTACGGATCAATGCCTTCTCACCTCTGTCTGCATGGGTTCGAGTCTAAAATTCATCTAATGTAGTTATGTGAGAAAGCTTGCCTGTTGTTCTCGTGGGTCGGTGGTTCTTTCGAGGGGTTTTCCCGGGTTCTTCAGCCAACATTAATACTGACCGCCATGGTCTCTTGGTATATATATTAATGATGGAAAAGTGACATATCCAAGACACGTTTGGTCTCTTGGTATATATATTTATGGTGGAAAAGTGACATATCTAAGACACGATTGGTCTCTTGGGTATCCCTTTCTACCGGCATCTATTGATTCTTACAGACTGAAAAAGGGATGAATCAAATTATTTTAAAAGGTCATGTCTACGGTCCCGACAGTCACTCATTGTCAGTCGGGAACGAGATCATGACGTCTATTTCTTGCATAGGTATATACTGGTTATTTAGTAAGACAAGACAACGGATACCACCATATGTACCCATTGCTGACACGTGGTCAGTGAGTTATAAAAAATTTCGTTCCTACGTCGTCTAGACCGGAAATTCTTAGTCAACCTCGATCGAGAAATTTGTTTGATCAATCATGTAAGGATCATCAAAAAGAATATCACAAGATGTTTGAATCATGTGTATCGGATTAAAATTACAGGTGATGTTTCTAATACTGTAGATCTTGTCGAACTTCTCCTTAGTCACAGAGGTCATTTCAGAATATATATATATATGATATAGATTTGAAATATATAATTATAGTTGTTGAAAATAAATCGTTAATATATTACAATTTTCTTGATTTTTGTAGTTAGGTTTCGAGTCTTAAGACATATGTCCTAATATAGCGATGGTTCTGTTGCAACGTAAAACTATATATTCTTCAGTACGTCATAAAAGCATGGAGTGTTGAGGTTAGACGCTTGAAACTAGTAAAAGCTCAACAAAAACAATAAAATGTTAAATTAAACACATAGTGAAATTATATAACAAATTCATCGTTGTCACCATGGTAATTTGGTATTTACTAGTGACAGATCTAAGACACCTTTGGTCTCTTGGTATATATATTTATGATGGAAAAGTGGCATATCTAGGACACAATTGGTCTCTTGCATTATATATTAATGATGGAAAAGTGACATATTTAGCACTTATGGTGTGTGGCTTTTCCCAGACTTTTAAAATTCAAACTTAGAAAATGAATTTCAGGTACGAGATATGATCACGTCTATTTATTGTGCATAACCGTAATACAAATGTTTGTATACCTCGACTTTTATTAGAGTGCGAATGAATGATTGTTGAATATAACAGCTCGTCAAAAGGAATAGAAGTCTCTCCAGTTCCATCCGTTCCGAGTCTCTTTATTTCACTAATAATATAAAGACATGTTGAAAATTCAGTATTGTATAACGTTCAAGATAACGACGAATACATGCACTAATATTGACGTTAGTGATTTTAATCATATCCATGCTTGACAACGAGCGATGACACAATGAGACTTTTTATCGTCCCGCTATATGTCTGTCTATTCAGTCAGAAGGTATGTTACATTCAGAACCTGGGAATGTGGTAACTATCTGCAAGAGGGTCATATATTGCTAGATCTTTACAGTTATAATATACATTTGGGCAAAAGGTAAAATGTATATAAAAAATTAAAATAAGGTTAAGTTTTCCATTATCACAAACTTTATATATAAAAATATATATATATATATATATATATATATATATATATATATATATATATATATATATATATATATATATATATATATATTGCAGACCAATGAATAGCATTGTATAATATATACCTGCATCTGCAACATGAATGTTACAAAAGATTGTTCTAACCCAACTTGTATCTCATTTGAATTTAAACAGTCATTTAAGCAATGTACAGTCTGCATATCGCCCTTGCCACAGTACGGAATCTATTCGTCTGAAAGTATTTAATGACATTATCTCTGCTTTGGATAGTTTAAAGATTACAGTCCTCACTCTCCTGGATTTATCTGCAGCATTTGACACAATAGACCATGATATATTACTTCACTGTCTCCAGCATGTATTCGGCATTCAGAATATTACCTTACAGTGGTTCAAGTTCTGCTTAGTGAACAGGACACAAATTATATTTGCAAATGGAATACATTTCAGCCCAGTTGACGTATATTGTGGTGTTCCACAGGGATCTGTTCTTGGACCTGTTCACTTCATTATATACACTCTGACGCTCTCAAGTGTCATAGATCATCACCCAGTGTTGCACCAATTGTACGCTTATGACACCCAAATATGCAAATCTAGCCACCCATCTGAAGTTGATGCTACCACCCATGGAGTAGAGAGGTGCATTTCTGATGTGAAATCATGGATGGCATGTAACAAGCTGCAGATTAATGATGATGAAACTGAGGCTATTCTGAGCACAATAGAAAGACATTCTCATTCACATCCTTTACCGCAGACAATATTTATCAGCATCACCAACATTAAATTCGCAGTCAGTACGAAACCTAGGCGTTACTCTAGACAATACTCTCACATTGCACCAACATGTCATGAAGATATGCAAGGCTGCATATCTTGAATTGAGACGCATCAGTTCCAATCGGAAATATCTTTCAGATGATGCCACTAAAACATGTTTGTGTTCATTAGTACTTTCAAGACTGGACTATTGTAACTCTATTATGTCTGGTACATCACAATGTTTACTCCAGAAACTTCAAAACGTTCAAAAACACAGCTGCACGGATCATCTTTAGAGTATATCGATCAGAGCACACCTCATCACTGTTCTGTACCCTACATTGGCTATCAATTCGATACAGAATCAAACTCAAAATTTGTTCTCTGTGCTATGTTTCTCTGACAGACTCCAGTCCAACATACCTATCCAGCCTCACCCATGTGTATACATCAGCTAGGTAATTACGCTCTCCTTCTGAAAATCGTATACTCATTGTTCCCACAAAGAAACCAAAGTCATATGGACAATTTTCTTTTGCATATCAGGTCCCGGCGACGTGGAACGAATTGCAGATTGAAATTAGACATAAATACACAGTCATCATTTTCAAGAGTGTTTTTAAAACTCACATGTTTCGACTGCAGGGATAAACTTAGAGATCTAATAATTTTTTGTACCTTATATGTTTTCAGCATTTTTTTTATGTTTTCCAATTCCATTGTTTGTATTATTTGTCTTTCTGTAGTGTAGTCATATCATTATTGATAGGGAAAAGCGTCCTTATTATTAATACCTGCCAAATATAAAGTAGATCGTTGATTGGTGCACAGTAATACTGCAGTCATGTTCCTCCTCTTCATCTTTATTCTCATAAATAATCTGTTCGTTAGTACCGCTCGCATTAACTCGCCGTATTCTTGAATGTTCATTTTCACACAAATACAAATTTCCATCTGCAATAGTTGAAAAGCATTTGTGTACATTCATCCTGAAATATACACGTGTTTAAGTAATGTTATCTAATATTTGGACATAAAAAGGTTGTTATTATATGCTTTAGCAAAGGGTCCTATTATGCATATATTTCTGATGTGTATTTTATTCATAATAACACACTAGTGGCCTAGTGGTTAGAGCGTCCGCCGCGAATACTGGAGGTCCTGGGTTCGATCTACCGCCGAGTCATACCAAAGACTTACAAAAATGTAAATAACAGCTGCTTCGATTGACGCCCAGCATTAAGAGGTTAGTGTTTTGACTTGTCCGCCTAGTGTCAGGATAATGTGACTGGGAGGGGCATCATGCTACATGTCTGAGGCATGATGCCCCAGTGCTAGAGATCACAATAACCTGCCTCACTGCAGACATCGTAGCGATATGACTGTAAAATTGTTAAAAGCTACGTTAAAAATCCTAATTAAACAAACACAACATTATAACAGCAGTTTTTGTAAGTTATAAAGAACATTCAGTTAGTGACATATTAATCGTAGTTTGCACTTTAAAGATTAATTCATACAGTTTAAGACTTAATGTTAGTAACATGACGTGATATGATAATGACATGAATTTATGTGTAACCTACGTGACTGATGTTATTGGTAACAACATGACGTTATACGACGAGAACATGCATTAATTTGTAACCTGAGTGACTGTTTTTATTTACATCAACATGACTTGATATGACAATGACATGCAATTTTGTGTAACCTACATGACTGATGTTATTGATGTCAACATGACGTGATACAACTATGACATGTGTTTTTGTGTAACCTATATTTTATTGATTTCCAAACGCCAAGAAGATCCATTTGAGCCTCGAGTTGCATTCTCTCTTTACCATTTTAGCAATTGATGTAAGAGAACTATTACGGATGATTAGCAAAGACTATTATATAACTACTGCTAAATACCTCAATTATTTAGACGATATCAGCCTTGATGGGCTTCCATCAAAGACATGACTCTCATTTTATAATGTCACAATGGAGGCGTATCCTACTACATAAATCAAATCAAGGAGCAGCATGTACTGGTGATAAGGAATCTCCGAGAGCCACTATTACTGACCCAAATTAGTACTAGCAGGTCATTGGGAACTTTAAGATAACAAGAAATGTCTAGATTATTCAACACAGAGTAATTAATAGCATTTGGTAAACTACATTAGTATTGAAATTTGCAATAAAACAGTAGCAATTCATATTCTCTTACCATCGATAAGTGAGCTTACATTTGTACGTTCACGTATATTTTAATCAAATAGTCACTTGCCACGTACTCCACCATATTTCTAACATAACACGCAATATATGATATGAATTTCCTTTCCGATTTAAAATGATATCGATTTAATCTGGATAATTTGATGAAAATATATTTATATGCCTGAAAGCCGTTAGGTAAAAAAATATTCTTTTTTTGTTTTAATGAATTCGTGTTAAAGTGTAAACAGGTGCAGTGCATATGTGAAAGCTTTTATAATTAGTATAGATATTTTGAACAATTGAAATCAACTCTTCTGATCTGGATATGAAGTTTATAAATTAATCAAAGCATACCAAAGCAAATCATACAGAATGCAGTAGAAACAATTTGATGGCCAATGATGTAAAATAGAAAAATACACCTTTAAAATCAAAATCCATCATTGGGTCTGTATTAATGAAGAATGGGACTTCAATTCGATTCTGCACCACCTGCGTTCGATTTGTGCCATCGTAGTTGGACATCTCCAGAATTAGTAGCGACGATCCCCTTTCACACCAATAGATATTGCTGTAACAAAAAATGATAATTCCGTATCGTATCTAGTATCAATAAAACACACATACTATTTTATGGCCTTTAGAAAGCAAAAAATATTTCCTACTGAACATTCTGTTTATTATACAAATACGTTGATTCTAAAAATGGTACTAATTACAATCACTTTGGGGGCATTTATTCTATCTCCAGTCTAATATTGTATTTCATAATGTCAATAACATGTGTGTATTTATTAAATCTCGCGTTTACTTTTGATTCTCTTGATTTCAATCATAATGTCATTCACTTGACAATAGTTACTGTCTCCCTACTAATGTATTACTGCTAAGGAATCCTATTAGTTAGATATAGGTGTGTGTTCGATCCCCGGCCGAGCCATACCAAAGACTTACAAAAATGGTATGAATACCTTATTCGCTTGGCGTTCATTAACGGTCGTTAAATGTAAGTCGTACTCTCGAAAGGTGTTTTTATTCCTCAAAATTAGTGTCTTGCAAACGTGGACAATGAGTACCCCCGTGCAGAAAACTAAACCTAGTTGTTAACGTATACAAGAACTGCCTCTCGGAGGGAAGCGATCTAAGTTATGTCACTT
The DNA here is from genome assembly GCA_030141615.1 of Unio pictorum. Taxonomy (NCBI): domain Eukaryota; kingdom Metazoa; phylum Mollusca; class Bivalvia; order Unionida; family Unionidae; genus Unio; species Unio pictorum. Next base: position 3,677,045 of record JARLTB010000117.1, on the reverse strand, counting down.
TTCTCTGGTAGCTTCATGTTGGTGTATTATGGTTTAAAATATTCTTACTGAAGCGTACGTAATGGTTTTGATTGATGGATAAATATTTAACAAATACAGTCAGAAAGATATTCAAAAACACCTAGTTAAAATTAAGACATTGCATGTTAACTAAATTGGCAACACTATGAAATGGATTTTAAAACAAATTAAGTACGTAATACATTGTGTACACGTGTTCTGCCACGAGAGTCTTTCTCAAAGGCACTTATTAAATATAGTCAAAAACTCAAGAAAAGTATCTTAACGAATTGGGTATTTGACGTCAATACAGTCGACTCCACTTAACTGCACATCGGTTATCTGCACACGCCGGATAACTGCTGGTAGTCAAGCCGGTCCCGTTTTTTCCCAATGCTTTTCAATGGGAACAAACTTCGGATAACTGCACTTCGCTTAAATGCACACTCCGGATAAAAGCACGATATTTTTCTGCCTGTGGCACATTTTTCAATACATTTTTACTCCGGTTAACTGCACAATGTATATTCATGATCTGTTATTGCCAGTCCACTGTTGTAGCGCTTCAAATAAGCCGACAATTATGATGGTAAATGATTGACGTGTAAAGGACGCCTTAGGTGGTATAAACATGTATATCTGCGCCCACTAGGGAGCAATAGCGTGGAAAAATCAAAGTACAGCATGGGAAACATTGCTCTAAAACTTTCGGGTTTGAATGATTTCAAACCAAAAAAATGGATGGCTGGAAATATGGAAAATGCGCAACGGAATTCAATTTAAACGAAAACACGGCGAAAAAACAGTATGCAGACCTCTTTGGAGCTGAATGCTTTTTCTGTCAGAGATGACCCATCAATGACAGCGTTTTTGAATAACAAGCAATCTATAGAATTTCTTGACATTCGCTATAATTCCTTGATCCATTGGTTTAAACAGTGAAATTGTGTTCGTAGGAAGGAAAACAAGCTTAACATTTAAATAAATGTTGAAAGAGTTTATTTTAATCATTGTTTAAATTTATTCTTCACATATATTCGTGCCGTGCTGATTTAAAGGTGTACGGTACTGTACTTCGGTTAAAGGCACACTCAGGTTAACTGCACATTCTCTTGACGGGCCTGAAGGTGTGCAGTTAACCGGAGTCGACAGTAATTTTCCGTTAAATGTCGTCACTTTTGGGACAGACAGTTACTTAAAAGATAAATTTTATCTCTCTAACTATGTAGAAAGATCAATCTGAAAATAGTAAGCAATGTTTTTGTTCGTCCGTTGATTCAACGAGGACATCTCTACACATGCTAGGGTTAAATAGGCTGGTTCTGCGATGTGTGTGCGCACGGGGCTGATGAGGCCAACCCTTGCATGGTATGTTCGTTTCGGATCTCTCTATGAGGATTGATGGCACGTGTTATTCTGGGTTGCCTCTTCAGCTCTGCAGATGCTATAATGCTATAATGCCCGATTCGTACATATTGGAGCTTTTCTGCACATAGAAACGACAAGTGACTTGATCGCTTGTTGTTTGCTCCCATGTATCAGTGATTATTTTGCACGCTTTCGATGCTGCTTACATACTATCTTTCAAGCATTTTTTCAAACCTCCGTGGGATCGCTATCCCAGCTGTGATTTGCCACAAAAGAGTCTATTAGGCACCCGGTGGTATGGCAGGCTTACAACATGTCCTGCCCAGCGGCGATCTAACTGCATCAGGATGGTACGAATGCAGTGTCTGGAACTTTGCCATGCTACTTAATGTTGAGGAATTTCTCTTGACTTGTGGTGTGAATGTTGTATCAGCCTCCAAGCGTCTCATTGGTGCAATGTCCACGTTTCGCATGCCTGAAATAGTGTGGGGAGCACAACTACCTTATATACCATTAGTTTAGTCTGGATGATGATGACTCTTCTATTCCAGACGTTAAAATTCAATCTGCCGAAAGTTGCACTGGCCCTGGCAATGCAACTGTTCATTTCGTCGTTGCTAGTTACTCTATGTGACAGTGTACTGCTAAGGTAGGTGAAGCGGTTCACTACGTTGGGTATTTTACCATTAACAGTGACGTATGGTTCTACTTAGGGCTTTCGAGGGGCCGGTTAATGCAGGACTTCAATCTTCTTAGTACTGAGAGTGAGACCGAAGCCTGCGCAGCAGCTAGACAACATGTCAACGCAGCATTTCAAATATGCTTTTAAGCCAGTATTGAGGACTCAAGTCATCAGCAACTAACACATATCTGATGGCGTCTGTCATAACTTTATTTTTGACTTGAGACCTCCTGGGGTTGAATAGTTTTCCATCTGTACGGAACATGATGCCTACTCCAACCTGTCCGTCTCTATAAGCATTAGGCATATAACTTTACTCTAACCAGTGGAGGGGCCAGAACATTACCCTGCTGGATGCCAATAGTTACTCGGAATTTCACAGATGTCTCTCTTTTTTAATTGGCTCGTGCCTGCCTGCCGTCGTGGAATTGATGTACATTTAATACAATTTTATCGGGCATTCGTGCATGACCGTTACCTTACTCACAGATCCAAAGGCCTTGTCAAGTCAATGTAGAGAGAGCAAAGGTCGGTGTTTTGCTCTTGACATTTCACGTGTAGCTTTCTCGCAGCAAACACCATGTATTTTGTCCCACGTTCTTTATGAAAAACACACTACCTTTTGGCAGTAGTCCCTGGTCAAGATACGTAGTAAAGCGTTTCAGTTGTATTCTGGTGAGTATCGTTCATGCAATTGAGAGCAAGGATATACCCCGGTATTTGTAGCAAGTCTGGCGGTTCCCTTTGTGTTTATATAAGAGGATTATGAAAGCCTCTTTTTATTCATGGGGATCGTAGCTTGCTGCCACATTAGTAAAAACAGTTGATGGAGGCTTTGAATCAGGGTTGTGTCAACTTCTTTATATACGTCTGCTGGGATGGAATCTGAACCTGGTGCTTTTGTACATGAAAGCAGACGTATCGCTTCATGTGTCTCGGCATGATTGGAGGGTCATCCTGTGCTTTGTTGATAGGTAATTGGGGCAATCGACTGATGACCTCATCGTTGATTGATCAAGTTGTTTCAGCATGCTGTCCAAGTGTTCAGAACATCTGTGAAGAATCTTCTGTTTGTCAATAATTAACGTGTTCCCGTCTGCGTTGAGAAAGGAGGAGATGATCCAGAGGATTATGGTCCATACACATATTTCTGGGCATTGTCGAAGTCTCACTGTATCTAATAAGTAATGTGCCTTGCATCTGACGTGATTTCTGCTTTTCAGTTATGCGTATATTTTTCTGCGCATCTTTCGTAGAGGTAGACCTGGGGTTATTGAGGTAGGTTTGAAATAGGCAGCTTTTCTCATACAGCAACTATATTGATATCGTCACAATTCTCATCAACCCAGTCTTGATGCGTTATGTTTGAAGGTTTATGATTTTCGAAGCTGTCCTGTAAACCAGCTCTCTGAATTTCAGACGTTCATCCAGGGCATCCACGAGACTGTTTGGTACTTGTGAATTTCCGCTTATTGATGTGTTGTTGTTTATAGGCCTTTTTCTCCCTGTAGGCCTCCTTTGGGCTTAATGCTAATGTTGTGCTTGGTGATGATGAGAAGGTAGCAGAGCCGCACAAGGACTTGGTCACACGCATATTCTGCCTGTCCCTCGTCTTGATAATGTCGTATTAGATGAGGTGCAAATGCTTAGAGCAAGGATGCATCTATTATGTCTGATTACGGGTAAGGAGGCGGAAGATTATATTGGTGATCAGCATTTCATGTTCGGCGCATGTCTGGATCAAACGGGACCGTTACTGTTACATTGACCGACTCCGTGATTTCATAGCACTACATCACAGGCAACGTGATCACGCTAAGCTTGCATTGAAATCACTGACATTCCGTTATTCTGATCAAGGTAATACAGCTTGAAAACACATAAAAACCAAACAGTAAAATATGGAAAAATTAGAACTACCATGACATTACCAAACACACATTGAGTGCGTTACACCTTTTCCAATCATGTATTTGTACCGTTTTGTACTGCTTCGTCACTAACATTTCCTACCCTACCTTTGGCGATTCATTTCTTTAAATCATCTATCTCTTTAGCGTCGTGCAATACCTATCAGTTCAAGAAAGTTTTTTCTCCTCTTCTCGCATACAGTTAGTCGTTACAACCTGACCAAGTTTAATCGACTCGACTTACGTTTATTCAGATCAATAGCAAATTCAATTTGTTTTTCAATTGTTCACAACATTCGTATATATTCGGTCATTGAATTGTTTCATAGGGTAGCGCACCGTCCTGAAAGCATTCCTCTAACTCTTAACATTTGAACATATAATCTTCTTCAATGGTTTACACCGTCCTGTCCCATTAGCTAACTGTAGTGTATTGGCACATGTTCAGTTGTAAACAAAATGGTACAATTTCATGACGGTATTGAACTCTGACCCGAAAATCAGTTTTAGAAGCTGGGTACTGAGTAACTTGAATGAGGGATGAAGTTAAAACATTGCAAAACAAGCGTGTGGATCTTCGATGGTGAGCAAATTGCAATTGTAATGGTTGCACATGTTTACATTGATAGTGCAGAGTGCACGGTCATAAACATATGAAATTGTTAGTCGTTTATATTGTTAAAGCAAAGGGCATACATACTTGAAGATTGTCGCATGTTTACACTGGTGTACAAAATGTACGGCCATGCATACATACGCCAGCTTCTAGAACTGATGAATGTTAATAAATTGATAACATACGTCTTTAACATTTTACGCAAACGGCGCAGCCGAATATTTTATTTCTTCAACCACGTCCACAAACACTGAAACATTTTGATTTAACTGAACATGGCGTTATCCATTCGACAATATTAATCGTGATAGTATTTACTTGGTAGCATTATTATAGAAAAATAAACAGTGATTCAATCTTGTCCGCGCTTTTTACATTGCCTTTGTAAACAATTTATAATATAGGTGACCATTGTAAATGAATAAAATATACAATTATCTTGAATTACAAAGTCAATTATTCTTTTCTATTTGCGATTGAAACATGTAGATGTAATAATAATTCAATCAATAATTCAAAAAAATGAAGTTGTTTCAAGCGACAAACAATGATAAGCAAAAAGATAGAGAAACAATTAGCAACATAATGTTTCCATTTTTGGAGACATAGTGTTAAAGCACGTGTTATTTGTTCCAGCCTATTATATGCATACTTATTCCCCTGTTCGGTATGCAAAATACATAAAATGAACAACATCACATGTTAGTATTTGTCATGAACAAACGTTGTAAATGGAACATGTATCTCAGATTACGAAGCAAATGGATTGAAAGAATGTATACACACGTATATGGCTTCGTATTGGTTAAATATCACAAACAGTATCCACACAAGGCATATTTTAAAATATGTGTTATCTAATGAGTTGTGAAGGTAAATAGTACCCGTTTATTGGGTCTGCCACAATGTCCCCTGGACGTTCTACATTTCTAAGAACTGTTTTATGCGAATTATTATCAAGACTGATAACACCAATGACATCATTTCCTGTGTCTGTGTAAAACAGGAGCTTTGATGCTGCGTCAACTGCAATTCCAATGATGTAGGCTTCTAGAAAAGAACCAAAGATGCTCCAGTGAGCAGTGCTTCTTTAAGAATTAGCTGATGCACAGATTAACTGTTACGTTAGAGTTAGTTGAGTCAATTGCGTCTTGTAGATTTATTTTTGTTTTCTGAAAGATAATTTGATGGCACTCGATCTGTGCATGACAACTTGTTCTGATTTGAAAATCTCTGGAAAAACTTGTATAAGTATATGGAGAACAAAAGCAGCTAAATTTGTACCCGACCATATATATATATATATATAAAGTATCGATTAGTTCCTTAAAATTTAATTTAAATAACTATCACAACAATGCAGGGGATACCTTGTTTTATTTTTTCATTGGACATGTGCATAACAACTGAATATGGCGATGCGTTCAGAAACAAAACTCTCCGAGGAAAATGTTAGACTTAAATTACTGCCTTACGTATCGATCTGCAACTGATGACATACGTAACGATACAAAATTAACGTGATTTACAATGAGTCAATGGTTGCACACATAGAACTGGTAATTGCATTGAATAGCAAAATACAACCGTTCGTGATAGTAATATTCAAGATGTTGTCAGATCTATCCATCGCTTGTCACAACAAAAATAATGTTTTACCTTTACATTGGAACATTTCCACTCTACAAAAAGACAAACCTATACAGATATATATATATATATATATATATATATATATATATATATATACGATGTATTTGTTTTATACCTTGTATCAAAATGAAAAGCCTATACAGCTATATCTCCTATTTACCTGAACTCTTAATTTTTAACAGAAAGACAAACTTATAGTTATATCTACGATTTACATGAATTGTAACTTGTAACAAAACCACAAGTCTATAAAGTTATGTATAGGTTTTACTTTAATTGTAATTTGTAGCACAAAGACAAATATATAAATATATACCTACGATTTTCCTAAATTGTACCTTGTAACAAATACTGACCTATACAGCTATATGTACAATTTACTTGAATTTTAACTTGTATCTAAATGACGAACCTATACATCTATATCCACGATTTTATCCACTTTAACACACGTACAAACCTTTTAAGTTATGTCTATGATTTATTTGAATTGTATTTATTAACACAAGGACAGACCTAAACACTTATATTTACGATTTACGTGAATCGTAACTTGTAACAGAAGACAAATCTATTCAGCTATATATTCAATTCACGCAAATAGTGTATGGACTTTGAAGTCTGAAATAAAAGATTATGATCTTTTTTTATATACGATTTACTTGAATTGCACTTTGTAACACAAAGGCAACCATATACATCTAAATCTCATATTTACTTGAATAGTTACTTGCAGCACAAAAGACAACCCATACAGCTATATATACGATTTACTATTATTGTAACTTGTAACAAAGAAACAAACCCATACAGATAAATATACGATTTACTATTAATATAACTTATAGCAAGAAAGGCAAATCCATACAGGTATATATACGATTTAGTATTTTTGTAACTTGTAACAAAGAGACTAACCTATACAGCTATATCTACGAGTTACTTTAATTGCAACTTGTAACAAAAAGACAAACCTTTACATCTAAATAAACGATTTACTTTAATTGTAACTTGTAACAAAAAGACAATCATATACAGCTATATCTACGATTTACTTGAATTTTAACTTCTAATAAAGGGATCTGCAATAGAATACATCCTGTACATGACCATAAGCGGAAACTCACCTTTATTGAAAGCTCGTACAGTTGTTTGCCTCTCCCCATATATCGATAGTGATATGATGTGAGTCTTATTGGCAGCGAATATAACAGCGTCAGTAGGGTCGTAGTCGATGTCATCGGGATCGAAATTGTCTTGAAGTGGAATGGTCACATAGCTGTAATTTGTTATGTCTGTTCGATATATAGTCCCCATTATTGTGTCAGCAATCAGGAGAAAATCAGCTGGCAATGGGTCTTGTTGACAAAAAGGATATATACATGCATTAGCACTTTTATATTTCTTATTATTATCTTACAAGTGTGACAATTCTAAATAGGACATGAGCAGCATCCATTTTGTTTTCTTCGTTCTTAAAATAACAAAACACAAAACCGAAAGTAATATTCCTTCTTTCGTGCCATATATTATGAAAGAATCAGTTTCATGTTCAACCAGATAAAACAAATATTTTCTAACATCAAATTAAACAAAAAACGTAAATACATATCATTGTTTGAGTGTGTATTTCATTAGGACAAGATGTTTTATTAAATACCTTTTGTAGGCGCTGTTAAATACAAATCCGTTTCTCGTGTAACCATGAAAACGTACATCATGTGACATCACAATATAAATGTCTGAAAAAGTACAAAATGCTTATCGCTATGCACTATATTATTTTTGGAATCCATGACATAGCTGATATAATTCGGATTTGCAGAACTAGGAAAGTACATTATATATAGTAAAATCAATGTATAGGTATTTCACAGGTGTTAGCAACTTAGTTAAACTCAAATGTATTACTAGTTTTTTTAGTTTCGTAACGTTTCTGGGAATGAAACCTAAAAGCAACGCAATCGGTTGTTCATCGGTTAATCTATCCTGGTCATATTTGCTACCGAACCATAATGTTTGAGATCAAAATCATGTTCCATTTAGCGATGTTAAACATTTCATCTACCAATGATAGAACGTTGGAAAGTACAAGATGCATTTTCTCCGTTATATTTTTGAGTATGTTTTTTTAACTCTCTCCCCCTTCCACATTTTAAATTGCATGGCTTTGGTTGAAATGAGATATATATGATATAATTCTATATGACACTACGTCTTATTCGTTGAATAGCACTATCATTGCTTCAAAGTACGTATATCACTCTGAACTTTTTTATTATCGTTCCATGTTAGATACGCCAGGACCGGCAGTATAATTGGGTCTCGTGCACACCACAAACGCGTATCCCAAACGTGATTATTGTGATCTAATTTTCCTGCCAGCATATTGTAGGACAGCATAGTTACCACAAAACCAACACCACCAGCGCCGTTTGAGTTTTACTTTGACACTAGGAACGTAAACATACTATATGACAAGCTAGTTATCAACATTTACAGATTTACTCAACCTGACGAAGCGTTAATGTTGATCAAACAAAGTATGTCAACAAAAAGTATTTGGAACGGGTTTACCAATCGGTGTGTCCTAAATATTGACCAAGATGAACCTGTGATTTTTGAAGATCAAACTGGTACAGTTATGAATCTAGATTGAAAAATTCAGAATGCTATTTTCGAAGAAGCCAGACAGAGGTCGCCGTCAGGACCTTTGGTCACGTTCAGACAAAACTGGAAACGTACATAAATTTCGAAAAGTTTATTAACTCCGTATTCGAAGTACTAACATTTACCAATTGCCGAACCGTGACGAATCCTCTTAGAATACGCTGTTTCAATGCTTGAGGAAGCGCACTATTTTGGCGATTGTTCCTCCTTACCCTGTTGGTGGAAACCTCTAAATATTATGTATGGTGCATAACTTGGAGCAAGCAGATTACCAACGCAGTGTGAGATATCGCTTGGAGATAGGTAATTATAATGCTTCGAGGAAATCTAGGAAACCCCCTGCGTTTTCGGGGTTGTAGAATTGGCCCGACGTGCCTCGCCACGTGTCGCAAAAGGCGACTTAGTAGAGGAGACCAGTTTGCCGTGAGTTGCGACCCGTGTCGGGGGAGGAAAGGATTTCAGATGCAATATACTACTTTGGCCTCTACTTCTCTTAAGCGGGTGGTCGAGATGGGCCCGCTCTCGACAAATCGGCTGGTCACGCCGAGCCCTAGGAGGTCTTTATTTACTAGCTCACCTTCTATATCTTTCTTGTATCTCTCTTGATACCACCGTTGCCCCTTCATTCTAGCTTTCATTTTCCTAAGTACTAGAGGACCTTCTGTGTTTATATAATATTAACTCACCGACATATTTACACCCAGGAACGGGTACGTACACGTCCATTTATTTAACAATTTGCTCTCCTTCATTGCTTTTGGACTATGAATGGAAGGTCGCTGATGACCTTCACAGCAGTGATCATTTTCCAATCACTCTTCAAAATAACTCTAAAATTGATGACGCAATTCCTCAATGGAATATAAAGAAATCCGAAAGACTTCCTTTGAAACACTATGTCAAACTAGACTAAATGATTATACAATATTCAACGCCTTTAATCCTATACAGCATTTTACTTCAATTATAATTTCAATTGCAGATGAATCTATTCCTAAGTCCTCACCGAACAGTAAAAAACCGCAAAAACCTTGGGTAACCAAGGAATGCAAAGAAGCCATTATACAACGCCGAGAAGCATTGCAACAATTCAACACTCCTCCTACGCCCGAAAATTTAAACCAGTATTGTATTGCGCGGGCAAAAAAATCAAAGAATGTAAACGTACCTCTTGGAAGAAATGTTTCTTCTATCAACTCTCATTCCTCAATGAAACCAGTTTGGGATACTATTCGCAAAATAAATGGAAAAAGTAAACACAATTCTGTTCGACAACTGAAAACAAACAATAACAATTTTAGTTCAAAACGTGACGTAGCAAATATTCTTGCCGATAGTTTCTCAAAAACCTCATCATCATCTAATTACTCAGAAACTTGTTGAAGATTAAAATCTCAAAAAGAAAAGTCACGTTCAAAGTTCACATCTAACAACTCTGAAAGCTATAACCAGCTGTTTTCTTTATTGGAGCTTAGAGTAGCTTTAGACAAGGCCCATGATACATTCGCTGGGCCTGACGAAGTACATTACCAGTTTTTAAAACACCTGCCAGAATGTTCTCTGAAATTACTTCTGAAACTCTTAAATGATGTATGGATTGCCGGTAATGTACCTAAGAGTTGGAAAGAAGCAACAGTGATACCGATTCCCAAACCAGGCAAAGATATCGAAGATCCTAACTGCTATTGGCCCATTGCACTGACAAGCTGCAAAATAATGGAACGAATGATTACTTCTCGGCTTGTATGGGACATGGAAAGTTAAAACTTAATATATCCTTTACAAAGTTGCTTCCGTTCTCGTCGTAGTACAAACGATCATCTGGTTAGACTGGAAACATTTATTCGCGATGCATTTATCCAGAAGGAACATTTAGTAGCAGTCTTCTTTGATTTAGAAAATGCCTATGACACAACATGGAAGTACTAAATGACCTGCACGATCTAGGTCTATAAGGCCGTCAGCCTTCTTTCATCTCCAGTTTTCTCTGCGAGAGAGAATTCAAAGCACGAATGGGCTCAAACCTCTCCAATATACATCAGCAAGAAATAGGTGTGCCCCAGGGCAGTATTTTATCTGTGACGCTATTAAATATTAAAATCCACAACATCACCATGTGCTTAGCTCCCGGTGTGGATTGCTCATTATATGTAGACGAGTTTTTAATTTGTTATTGATCAAAGCACATGCATACAATTCAAAGGCAACTCCAACCAAATATCAATAAGATCCAAAGTTGGGCCAGTAGTAACGGTTTCAAATTTTCTAAATCTAAAACAGTATGCATGCATTTCTGTCTTTTGCGAAGACATCATGATGACCCTAAATTCACGCTGGATGGAACACTTATTCCAGTTGTTGAGGAAACAAAGTTCGACAGAAAGCTGACTTTTATACCACACATCACGAATTTAAAAGCTAAATGCTTAAAAGCTTTAAATTTACTTAAAGTAATTGCACACACTGACTGGGGTGCTGATAAAAAAGTCCTTCTTAATTTGTATAGAACATTTATCCGCTGCATACTAGACTATGGATGCATTGTTTATGGTTCAGCCAGAAAATCATATTTGAAAATGTTAGACCCAATTCTTCATCAGGGAAAAGGACTCGCTTTAGGAGCATTTAAGACATCTCCATGTGAAAGCCTTCTCGCGGAATCGAATGAACCACCTTTATCGCATCGCAGAGAAATGCTTTCTGCACAATATGCGCTCAAATTAAGATCAAACCCTCGGAACACTGCTTTTTCGGCTGTTTTTCAAACAAAATACAAAACTTTATATGTGATTAAACCAAATGCCATACCTTCATTTGGCATTATAATATCATCCAGCCTTGACAATATCAAAAGTAATCTCTCTACAGTTCAGAAAACGTTTGTCTCGAAAACACTCACCTTAAGCAACCCAACATGAAAGTTTACGTTACACGATGGGAATAAATCTGAGACCAACCCTGTCATATTCCTGAACTCTTATCATGAACTTCTCAACGATTTTACAAATTACACTAAATTTTATCCTGATGTATCAAAGGCTGCTGCAGCAATCGTTAGTGGCAAGCACATATCCAAAGTGCTCTTGCCAAACGATGAGTCCATATTTTCAGCGGAAATCAGAGCAATAGACCTTGCTCTGAAAGTTATCGAAGAGAAACGCATTTTAAATAGCATTATCTTCTGTGACTCATTATCACTGCTTCATTCACTACACAATACAAAACTGGATAATCCATTATTAGTTAATATACTCGTCAAAAACTCGGAGGTTTGTATCTCCTACAAGATAGTATACTGTTGGATACCTAGCTACATTGGTATTATAGGTAATGAAGAAGCAGACCGGGCTGCTAAGATGGCTCTATCCCAAGAACCATCAGATTTTAAATTAGCGTTTACTGATTTTAAACCTTGTATCAAAAAGTACCTACGTCAGAAGTGGCAAGTGTCATGGGATGATGCAGTCAACAACAAACTTTATGCCATCAAACCAACCCTGGGAGAATAGAGTCCTTCCTACAGAACTATCCGTAGGGAGGGGGTTATCATTGCAAGAATCAGAATCGGTCATACATACATTACCCACTCCCACATACTACAAGGTGAAAAACCACCAGTGCGTTTCTTGCAATGAACCATTCACTGTTAAGCACTTTATGACCGAGTGTTCCGACCTGGAACCTACGCGTGACAAATACTATAATGTACATGGCATGAAGTATTTTTTTGATACTTTTCAAATCACTAGTATTTTAGATTTCCTGAAGGATGTAAATCTTTATTTTAAACTATAACTTGTATGACATCACCTAAAAGCATTTTTATCTAATGCAAATACCGCCTCTTATTTAGAACATCTTATCATCAACATACGCCATTTACATCTCCCGTTGATTGAGAAGCTTCATATTTTCATGTTACCAAAATCTTTCCATTTTATGTTTGACTATTGTGGTTTTGTTATATTGCTGGTCGATATTGAACCTTTTAATTTTTAAACATATAACCTATTGTATGGCGCTAAATAGCATTACAGTGTTGGTGCGCCGTTAAAATTCAATTAATCAATCAATCAATCAAATATTGAAAAACAAGAAAGGAACCAGGAGTCTGTCTTGTGAGAAAAACAGGTTCTATTGCTGTATGCACAAGTTCTATAGTTAACAGCGTTAAGGTACATCATTTTAATTTCACGTATACTCTTTTTCATTGTTTCTTGTATGAAAAATTGTTTAATAGTATTTTCCATATGATGCATCGTTGATTCAGTTTCACGGCAATATGTTGATGATAGAGATGCTATGCAATTTATCTTATTCATTTTCATCGCAATGTGTTGATGATAGATTTGCTATGCAATTTATTAATTTATCGTATTTGATTTAATGGTCATATTTTGATGATAAGTTGCTATGCAACTTATCTTTCTTATTCAATTTCATGGTCATCTGTTGATGAAGAAATTGCTATCCAATTTGTCGTATTCAATTTCATGGCAATGTGTTGATGATATAATTGCTATGCCATTTATCTTTTAACTTTACATTTATTTGTTAATAAGAGGAATCGATTGCATGTTATATAAATGTTCATGTATGCAGAACTTCATAGAGTTATATAAATACATATATAATAATTTAATTTTCCTGTTTGAATGATAGTGATTGTCGTGATATAACGATAACTACCTATGATATTTGGGTTTGATAATGTTGAAAAAATCTGAAAGTGAGTAATGATCTCTGATTGTCATGCAACAGTAATCGATCATGTACTAGCATACTGTACATTTTCCATAGAGAGATAATGTATTGCACGGTACTACCATAGGTAAGCTTTGCGCAGTGTCTGAATAGCTAGTGTGTTCTGAGTAACGTAAGTGAGGGAATTATATATACATCTCGAAAGTGGTATATATTGCGATTTAAGGATAATTTTGTCTGTTAAGAAAACATATTTTACAAAGGAGAGTGAGGCACGACAGTATAAAGACGAAGTCCGAGAAACAACGAGAAGTGACGAGTGAAGTCCGAAAGGGAAAGGGAAAGGGACGAGTTTAGAGTACAATCTAGGAAGTCCAAGAAGCAAGGACAGTCGGAATTGGAAGACTCGTGGAAATAGGACGTAGGAGCACGGTCGAGAGAAAGGTGATGCAATCAGTCGTCTACATTCCGCTCTTGTCACCATCCAAGTGGGGTTCCGTGTTCAATACCAAATTACCTCCAAATATTTTCAATCAATTTTAATTCTCATTAGACCCGTGCATAGAGTGATGCTGATTGCTCTGATTGCAAGACACATATATTACGAATAATATTTTGCTTTGATAATGTTTAAAAAGTCTGGTAGTGATTAAGGATCTCTGAAGTTTATGCAACAGTAATCCAACATGTAGTAACATACAGTACATTTTCGATAGAGAGCTCACGTGGTAATGTATGGCAAGGTACTATCATAGGTAAGCTATGCGCAGTGTCTGAATATCTAGTGTGTTCTGAGTAACGTAAGTGAGGAAATTATATGTACATTTCGAACGTGGTATATATTGCGATTTAGGGATAGTTGTTTCTGTTAAGAAAACATTTGCTCCAAAAGAGAGTGAGACATGACAGTGTAAAGACGGAGTCCGCGAAAAAGCGAGAAGTGACAAGTGAAGTCCGAAAAGGAAATGGACTAATTTAGAGTACAATCTATGAACTCCAAGAAGAAAATGCATTTGGAATAGGAAGACTCGTAGAGATAGCACGGTCGAGAGGAAGGTGATGCAATCAGTCTCGGACTTTCCGCTCTAGTCGCCACTCTTTATGATGATGAAATGAATCCAAGTCAAAGACTGTTATCAAATTATGTTGATATCATTACAGTTGAATTAATTTGTTTGATTAAAGTTGTTATTTATTTCATTCGTCTACGGAGGCTCGTTTTTAATTATTTCTTCCCAACAATCTTGCGCAGTTGTCTTTTGATGTTCTAATTTTTGCTCACACTGGGTCATAATATGGAGGGATGCCATTACCTATATAATGAAACATTAGCCAATGAAGTAAGAGGGAGACGGTGCAACGTGGCAGCTTTTAAACAGTGTGAGCAACAGATTAAATCTGAGTAAGATATTGTACAAGAGAATTAGACTATCTATAGTAATGACAAATTGGGTTATTGTTAAAGAAGTAATTACGAGTGTGAATCGAGTTAATATATATATATATATATATATATATATATATATATATATATATATATATGCACTATTTAGTTAGTACATGCAACTGTTTGATATTTGTGAATGTAAGTTTAGCCATTGTAAGAAATTACAATTACGTACCTGAACTGCTTTCATAGGTGGTCGTTGTCTGAAATCGATTAATTCAGAACGAAATACTGTCTTAGTTATTTTTGCGACACGAGATAACTCAAGAAGTCTCGAGGGCTTAATTGCACATAGTTGATGCGCGCTAGTTTAATTCCGAGAGAAATACATCATTTTGAACTGCTTGAGAGTGATTTAACAAAGTCCGCAGCTTGATACGTTATTGGAAGACATTGAGACTAAGTATATACTTAAGCTAAGTGAATTGATTGGTGATACAGATGAGCAGACTAGAATAACATCTGATATGCAGTTGGACAATGAGTTGAAATATATTATCGAAGACGAATTATGTTATAAAGAGAACAATTTAGCGGAATAAGGTAATACAGAGAACAGTAAGCGGCAGATCCTGGGACAGAAAAGCTGCGTTAGCCATGGAGACATGGACCCACAAGCAGAGACCAAAGGATAGACGTATAATGCTTATCGATGATCTTTGGAATCTCTCAATTTCAACGCAATCTGAATGGGCTAAGGTTTATGCTAATGTAAAGTGACAAATTTGATTTAAATGTCTTAGTTTGAAATTGACTGAGAGAGAGAGAGAGAGAGAGAGAGAGAGAGAGAGAAAGAGAGAGAGAGAGAGAGAGAGAGAGAGAGAGAGACGTTTGGCTCCGAGGAAGCCTATGAAATGTAAAGTGCTTTTCTCGTTAACGACGAAATACACCATGTGTCTGTCTTGTGAGCACGACAGGGTTTTGTGCTGAATGAACGAGTTTTAAAGTTAAAATCAGTAGGGTAAGGCACTTTAGTTTCATGTAATATTCTGGGTTGTTTACTCTTTGCTGTATTCAAACTTGTTTGATATCACCAGAATTAATATTATGTATCGTTTAATCAATTTCTTGGTACATGTGTTGGAGCTATAATTGTTATGCAATTTATCTTTTACTTTTACAGATATTTGTCCATAAGCAGACTTGATTGAATACGACATAAATGTTAATAAATGCAAGACTTCATAGAGTTATATAAAAAATATAAAATAATTTAATTTATCTGCTAGGACGATACCGATTATCGTGATTATTCTGTAACAAGCTGTAAAGTAATTTCGGTATAGCAACATTGTCGTCAATTAACTGAACATATTTAAACTAATGTGTTATTTTACAATGCTTGTGCGTAGGGGTAGATCACTTTGTGTATTGATGATATCAACAATGGGACCAATTTCATAAATGGGTGAATATAAAAATAAAAATATATGAATTTATCTTGACAGGATTGCTGGTCAGAAACAAATATATGTGAAAATAATATGTTGAGCGGTCGTCGTTGCTACTGAACTTACAGAGAAAATACTTTATAGTCAAAGCTTTTTACAAACTTAATTTTGGAAAGCATCGCTGAAATCAGTCCATGGATCTAGAGTGGATTTTAAAATACAAGATTCAAGCATATTTGGATTTCAAAATTGCCTAAGCTCATAAGCTTTCCTTTATACAGAAACTGTCATCAGGAATGCACCTATACAAATAAACATAAATTTTATCATGAACATACAGATATTTTGAAGTTATCAAGTTTTCTTTTCATGGTATTGGCATCGGTTTTAAATAGGAGTTCAATTAGTACTGTGGCTACGTAACACGCTGCCCACGTTGGGCAAGTTTTAACCATGAGGTCATTATGTATGGCGTCACATCATATTAATTCGTATCTTGCCTTATCAGCCTTGTTACGGAAAAAAGCGAAAGGTAAAAGTTTCGACAAAAAATTTATCTTCCTAGAACACAAAGTGCAAATCAAACAAAGTAATGGTATTGCGAATTTAATTCAACAATAATCTTAAAATTTAAGACACAAGTTAAAATAATTTAAATTTTTGGATACAATTCAATAGAAGTGGAAATTTAATCTAATACAAAAGGTGTTGATGTACCAAGAGCCTGTTGTTAATTCACAGTCATATAATTTGCGTGTGGAATTAATTACAAATTCAAGTGAATATCCTTTAATATTTCTTGATATCAGCATATTTTATTTATTTCAAAAAGAAATTACTTGAATTAAACATTCTGAAGAAACCAATCAAAATGAAATGTAAAACAGCATGTTTCTGCGAAATTGTAAAGCACATATACAATATCGTTTCGGAAACTGGATTGTATACTCGTATGCATGATGTCAGGTAACAATTAAAAGTTTCTAAAAAGATGTGTTATCTAACGGTAAAAACCTTTTAGAGACATCTCGATGCTTGCAATTTAAAATCTTAGTTACAATTATAACTATATCCCTAAAGGTATAACATATCAGTTAGACCATGTAAATTGTATGGTATCCCAATAGCCTAGACCAAAAATCAACTAAGCATATTTTATTATATTAAGTATGATCCTGGTACTGAACCACTACCAACAGAAAATATTTTATATTGTTATTGGTAGTACACATATTAAAATATTTAAAAATAAATTATTTAGTTTAAGTAGAAAATACACTTGGTTTTGTACAAGTTTAATTCCAACATAAATATTACATTACAATAGTATAAAATAGACCCAAAAGATAGAATGTAACAAGGAATCGTAATTAATATAGGCTCTTACAGAAAGTAACAAGAAAAAGATGAATATGACAAGCATTGTAATATTTAACAAACAATTTATTTTATTAATTATTTCCCTACAGACCAAGGTAAATTTGAGAAAATGAACTTACGGTCTAACGAATCAAATCCAAAATTAATCCGAGAATTACCTAAGGTCTTATCATTTAAAAGTCTTAAATGTCTTCAATGAAACGGAGTTCAAATCCCAATGAATTCCAAACTGGAAGACGAAGATGAATGAAGTAACATATGAAGTGATGCAGTGCCAACAGTCTAATATCAAATCACAGAAAATATTATTCCAGTGTTTTAATTGTATTTAAATTTCGATAAATGTCCATGTCCAAGAATTATCTTATAATACTGGTATTTTCAGGCACACAAATACTTGAACTCCAAATAATTTGAAGAAAACAAAACAGTTAGCCCAATCTAGGCACAACATAAAACAACTTTACTTATGAAGTGTTAAGGCACGAATAACTATTGATTCTTAAAACAGCAGTTTTAAGTCTAACTGCAGCGCAAAAGGATGCCCAATTGTGGATAACATGGTCATATATTTGTAGAAAAATTGCGTTTTTTACATGTCTAACATCACGTACTGCAGGATAGTCTTTACTGAAATCAATGACTTTGATTGGCAGCGATCGAAGTTAAACTTTTTTGAACCCCACAATATGGATTTTCTTGTTTTCATTTAAAAGTTAAGTTTCCAGTTTATGATTCGATTAGCGAAAAGAAATTGGTAAAAACAATTCTCGCCATATTCAATATTGCTAATTTATCTGCACAAGGATTTGTTATGTGAGGTATAACATATCATAACACGACAAATGGCTAAACCCCAAAGACTAGAACAATAACAAGTAAACCATTCGGTATTGCTTAGATTATTCTGATAGTGGGAATGATGTTGGATGGGCGCTATATCTGGATGATGGATTCCACTCTATATGCATGCTTGGTTTAAATGTGGTAGGGGTAAGTGTGGATATGATGTATATATGTAGCATTGAATCCTCTCTATAGACAAGGAAGGTTTATATTTGACCTTACTGAAGTATAAATTGCATTTTTGTTCACAGAATAATGTAGACATAAACCGGTCTCCCGAAATGAATAAACTTTATCAAACGACGGTGTATGTACGTGGTAAATATGTGATGCAAGTACGATTTAAAAAATAGATTTGTTTACGCGTTCTGTACAACCTAATTTTCCAAATAAAATACAGCACAGTATCGTGTCTATTTCTGCATCCAGCACTCGTCTTTACCCAAACATATCGCTAAAAGGTTATGCTTAGTTATGGAATTTCAACTTAAACACTAAATTGTATTATGTAGGTCAACTCAGACCGGTACTTGAACCGTATCAAGCAATGTGATATTACAAGATTTCGAATTTTGGGACGATAAATGTTTTGTTTTTAATCAAATGTTATGTTTATTGATGATTGCTTATTCTTTGATTTGTAGTTGTCAATGAAATAGTATATATTTCTGCTATTTCATCTGTGTTTGCTACTTTTGTACACATGACAAAATAAGGGCACAGAGTTGGTCACAATGAACGAAATCATTCGATCTTTTTCTATCTTAATAATTTCTGCTGAAATAAAATATATCACAAAAAAATTTCAAATGGGTATTTTTTTTACATATTACATTTATTAAACTCGTTAAATAACACCCATCTTTTGCACGTCGAGGCTAAAGCTGGACATTATTAAACTCGTTTCATAAATTCAATATTAAATCTTTACCCATTTGAAACAATATATACAGCTATCGATGCCCATGTCATGACATTTGATTAATTTCAAATAAATATTGTGAAGCGAATTCTCTATATTTTCATAGCTATATTGGTAAAGAACACTCACCTGAAACTTGCCCATCGACTGAGAAATAATGGAACACACAAAGCAGAAGTACACTTCGTATCCCCATGATGGCTTCAGTTATTTAAAATTACAAGTGGTTTCCCCAGTAAAATATATAGCGACCTGCTGCACTTAGACGTCAGCTGTGAACACTTTGGGCATACAGATAGGATGCAGTATGTAGTTTTATATTACAAGGCACATTCTTCACGAACTCTCTCTCTCTCTCCCTATATATATATATATATATATATATATATATATATATATATATATATATATATATTGCGGGCAAAATCAGAGGTAACATAAATGTGGGTTCGATATCCTGAACGGAAAATGCGTTTGATAAACATTCCACTCCTAATGGGCACAGAATGAACTTTCTTGATTTGTTTTTTCCTTAAACTTAAAACAAAGTAGCAATCCTTATTAAAACTATGTCGAGCGGTTTGCATACATATTAAAAATCGTATTGACTCATCGAGGCTGGTCCCATCTAAAAATTCTTTTTTTTTTAAAAAGTCAACATTAATTTTTACATTTAAAAAAATACAGGGGGGAGGGAGATTGGGTGCCAAGTGGTATACTGTAATTTCATTCACTTCCATCTCACCTCTATCGCGTGGAGTTCAACAGCTTCCCGCGCCATTCGTTGTGCTCGTGGATTGATGCCCATAGCGTTCTGTGGGGATCGAGTCACATAAACGACGGAGGCCGTAAAGTGGAGGATTTCCTTTCTGGACGCGATGCGTGCAAGTCCATTGATTTGACAGTTTGCTCTCCTTCATTGCTGTTGGCCTGTGGGTGGAGGGTCGCTGGTGACCTTCACAGCAGTGATCATTTTCCAATCACTCTTGAAAATAACTCTAAAATTGATGACGCAGTTCCACAGTGGAGTGTAGGGAGAGCGGACTGGGCTTCCTTTGGGACTCTGTGTCAAACTAGACTGGATGGTGGTACAATATTCAACGCTGTTGGTCCTATGCGGCGTTTTGCTTCGATTCTGGTTTCGGTTGCAGATAAATCTGTTCCTGGGTCCTCGCCGAACGGTGGGGGCCGCAGAGACCTTGGCTGACCAAGGAGTGCAGGGAGGCCATTGGGCAACGCCTAGAGGCATTAAAAACATTCAACAATCATCCAGCGCCCGAAGGTTTGAACAAATGTCGTGTTGCCCGGGCTGGGACTCGGCGCGCAGTCAAAGAGTGTGGACGTGCATCCTAGAGGAAGTGAGTTTCTTCCTTGGGCTCTCGTTCCTTAAAGAGGCAGGTTTGGGATACTATTCGAAAAGTGGATGGAAAGAGGACACACAGTTCTATTCGACACCTGAAAACAAACAAACAAACAATGGCAGTTTTAGTTCGAAATATCCTTGCCGATAGTTTTTCGAAAAACTCATCATCATCTAATTATTTTGATGCCTTTAGAAGATTAAAATCTCAAAAAGGAAAGTCACGTTTAAAATTTACATCGAACAACACTGAAAATTAGGTCCTGATGTTTTCTTTATTGGAGCTTAGGGAGGTATTAGACAAGGCCCATGATACATCCGCTGGGCCTGACGAAGTACATTACCAGTTCTTGAAACACCTCCCAGAATCTTCTCTGACATTACTTCTTATAATCTTTAATGAATTTATGGATTGCTGGTAATGTACCTAAGAGTTGGAAAGAAGCAACAGTGATACCGATTCCCAAACCAGGAAAAGATAACGAAGATCCTAACAGCTATCGGCCCATTGCATTGACAAGCTGCGTATGCAAAACAATGGAACGAATGATTAATTCTCGGCTGGTACGGTACTTCGAAAGTAACAATTTAATATCTCCTTTCCAAAGTGGCTTCCGTTCTGGACGTATTTTGTCAGCGGCGTTATATTCAATATCGTCTGTTTTTATAATTTCACTTTTTACTTCATAAAGTGCATCAGAGGGTAAGAAATATCTACTTGTATCCTGAATTTAAAGTTCGATACCTCAACGCTGATTTGGTCTCCGCGCATCATAAGAATAATACTGATAATCGCGCACGGATTCATCTTTGAGAACCGGTGCGTATATGTCGAATGCTTAATCAGATCACGTTTCAACATTTTATTGTAATTGGCATGATCTCAATCATGGTCGCCTTGACAAAGTCTATTTAACACGAAGTCCACTTCCTGATATCAAACTAGCAGTTATCTTTTTTTCTGTTTCTGAACAAAGTGTATCCATAACCACTTCTGCATCTTTTATTTAAATTGCGACTTGATTAATTACTTTACAAACATTTGCAGTCATCACTTCAGTGCTTGGTAATTTTACTGGCGGTGCTTTTCGTCGAATTATCCGTGCTAATATATCATTGATTGCAGAAAACGCTTTACCGGCAACATTACCATTAGAACAAGGAACTTTTCACAAACAATGTCAATAGCTCTCATTGAAAATCGTTTTGCGAATGGTATTGTTTGTTTGGCAATCCTTATCAATATTCCCTGAACAACATCACTGAGTCCATCTCCTTAATTTGTTGTATAGACTGGTAATCGTGAATTTAGCACCTTGACTACTACAGGTCCACTTTGATCAATGTGTATATTTATTAGTTATTTATCTAATCACTGTAATTAGAGATCTTTACACGCTAATGTCCTTGATACTAACTGTAATTAATATTTGACAAATATCAGCTGCTTCATTAATTATTTCTTGGGAACAATTTCCAGCCCGTTTACCCACAAGCAGAATTTCTAGTCTCTGTACGTCATCAAAAATAGTGTTAGAACATGAAACTAAACCACTTCAAGAAGCAGTGCTTAGAATACCACTTCCTTTAGCGTCCGTAGGTTCATCAATTGGATCAAACTATTCTTTCTTCTGCTTTGAAGTGATCTACTTTTGCAGAAAACGTTAACAAATCTAGATCATAATAATACTATTATTGCGATAAATGTTAAAGACCATCTTACGATAATAATCTTTGTTAAGTCCATGACATTTTTATAACATATCAGATAAAAAATCATCATCCATATCTTTAATGTTTTCGTCGTTTCATGTTGAAGTTTATCATTTAATTTTTTAACGGATTGAAAAATTACATTCTCCGCTGTTCTCGGCTGTTTTTGCTCTTAATGTCGTTGTTTTTGTTCTTCTGATTGTTGCTGTGTTCTTTTTTCATATTGATTATATGCGCGGTTTCCCGCATTGATGTATCATATATAGGATTTATTGGTTGTGTCGATTCGATTTCTGTTAGTTTTAGTTTTATTTAACACATCAATCCAGTGTTCTATACTGGAAATATATATTTTACGCTCTGGAGTTTCTATGTTTAGTTCATAAAGTGTAACAACAAGATATGGACATTAATTTTGATCAGTTTTTTCGATTACTTTAAAGCATCTTCAGTAAATTTATTACAAATTCTTCAATTATTTCATCATCAGTGTTTCTTTCTTCTCTTAAGCAAAGGTACCGCTGGTTGAGGCATTCGACCAGAAAGATCTTGTAAATGTCTTTATATTTCTTAACTTTTTCCAGCTATATGTTCAAGTTGAGAAAAAAGAGATATAGTTGGTTCAGTAACAGGTCTGGATAATTGTTGAGAACTCCTTGCACTATCCACCTAAGATACCTGACGTTATGTTAATTTTCGCCTGAAAGAATCAATGACTGGTAGTCATCTCTTTAATTGTTTCTAGTCGCTCTATAGCTAATCTAGTTGTATACGATTCCTATGCCATAGTATAGACCTAAATCACAGCACCATGGAGGGCGTGATCTCAAATATCGCATAATTAAAACAAAATGACTGAGACAAAAACACCGTAACAAAATTAACTAACCCGTAAGAGATACTCTCGGTTAGTTAGAGGCTTCGGTTTGGCGATATTGGCGTTATTGTTTCGTTTTTGTACGAGCCTTAATTTAGCAAATGGGGCCTTAAAAACGAGGTGGGCTTGCCCTCTCAGCTGCTAGTCACACTGGTCAATCAACCAGTCCGTATTCCAGGTAGTCCCCGACCACCATTAAATTCCTTGGGCAGTCAAGCAATCAGCACCCACCAATCGGTCAGAAACGCCCAATCATCAGCTGATCGACCAGCAACACTGTTCACGCAACTCTACGGCTGCTATGATTCAGCTTAACATCTGCTACGGCCAACTTCTAAGTTTATTTCTATAGTTGGTACCACGTCGACCCCAATGAAATGAAAATGTATCTAGCATCGTGTACTATGCATGACACGGGCATATATGTTTAAAAGTAATGCCGTTATATACGGTAATCTATACAGAATACATTATCGGCACAATAATTACAAAACAATCAACAAGTTCAGAAATGAACTTACCCACAGTGGAGCGTTACAAAGAATAATGGGGATGGAGGGTCTAAGCTGTTAAACTATAACACAAGTGAAGACACCAGTCAGCATCAATCGGTAGTTACAGTCCTGCTAGTTTATCCTAATTACGTCTGCTACTTTACAACTTAAGCCAGTCGTAATCAAGAATAGTTCAACTTTCAAATCATTTCGACACACTTCGTTCAGTTTATGACATATTGGAAAAAACACGATCATTGTTCTCTGATTTTGACGTCTGGACAACTAATAGCCCCGGCAGTACCGTTTGCATTTGGATAGTTTTTTAGTTCCCCATTGACGCAAAGGTAAGATCAGAACAACCTCGAGTTTGTAGTGCAGCGCTAAATACAGTCAGACGGTATCAAGGAAATAAGTATATATTTTATTGTGTCATCTTCGATTCTAACAATTGCTGCTTGTCTTATGTCTTTGAAGTGAATATACGGAAAACAATAGAAGCACAAACTTTTTTTTAAATGTTTAAGTGAGTACAAAACGCATTTACATGTATTTGCAAACAATACGTATGTTTATGAAGTTAACAATGCACTTTGCAAAAAAGTACCCAGCAATCAACACCAAATTTACCAAAATCAATATTTATTTTGCCACCAAAATTAAAACTCATCACATTGTACGATAAGGATATTTACTGCTCAGGGAGGATGATATTAGCAATTACTATTTAAATAACATAATAATTGAACAGCATGTCATATCCTAATTAAGACCACCCTGCAATACAGAACTACGGGCAATTACGACTCAAACTCAAAAGCAAACAATTTTCACTATAAAACTGCACGAAACTGCGGACAAGAATAAACTAGTATAAGAAGAACTTACCAATGAATTCAGATATATCTGTAAAAACTATGCGGGGATATGAAAGCCGACAATCACGTTTGGAAACGTAAAACGACCAATTTTAGAGGGATAGAAGTAGAGAAATGGACTCTGCATTCAAAGAATGGTAGATACAACCGATTGGTATGTCGATGTTACTGACACGATAGGGAGAGACCACCTTCCCACGAGTGGAAGTGTACAAAGTTCAGCAGGTTTGCAACATAATACTTAATGGCGATAAAGGGGACTCTCAACAAACAACAATCTAACTCTTTACAGAGCACATATAATCTAATCTTGAATACACATGTCAAGTGTACATGTCAAACAGCACAGCGGAATTCGGTCAACTGCTTCAAATTAAAACGCTCTCATTTTCTGGAGTACCCACAGTAACTTCCACGGAGGAAATGATTGTATGTCGCCCACGTATCAAAACATGGTTTAATACCAGCGTACAATACAAGCACTGAAAAGTGCAATACACCTTTCCACAAAAAAAGATCAACAATAAACTACTTGCGTAACGATCATGAACATATTGAAGGTAGAACTTGATAAGTCAGAAATTGCCACGTAAAAGATTAAATACTTCCCACAGCCAGCATAGGCATTAAAATAGATGTAATTGGGCACGGAACATCAGTGTTACTTTAAGTGAAGGTAAATACGGTACCTACAACCGAATCGATACAGACGGGTATACAACAATGCATCCATATAAATCAGGGTCAGTAGTCGTTATATCCCAATTCAATAACGGATATGGATGAAAACTAAAGAACGAGTGCTACAATCTACACGATATTATATGGCTATACTAAAGATGCTAAGATAAATTGAATGTACTCAATACAAACACTGGTCATTCGGAACGATTCCCAATAACTAAATATCATTTATTTTCCTTTTATTAGACATGAACTTGGGTTATAATTAATGAAAGTGGGGACTATTATCAAGGTTTCACTAACTTCGCTAGTGTACATCAGCACCCCACCACCACCACCACCACTCCACCCCCACCCCTTACATCAAGCGGAGATAGACTTATTTGGTTTTATGAAGAATACCACCGTTACAATAGTTTTCACACATAGAACACATTAGAAAAAATAGCAAACCTATGATTGGATGTACAGAATGTATAACGTACATTGTTGTATAAGTACATCATAACGAAATGAATAATAACTTGCATGCATTGTTTTTGTTTTTTATGGTTTAACGCCATTTTTCAGCACAATATATAGGCTATACATGGCGGCCAGTATTAGTGGTGGAGGAAGAAACCGGAAAAACCCCGGAAAGAACCACCGACCCACGAGAAGCTACTGGCAAGCTTTCTCACTTAACTACATTAGCCGAATCTTAGACTCGAACCCACGCAGACAGAGGTGAGATGGCAGTGGTCCGTAACGGACAGCGCTTTAGACCACTCGGCCACTCGGGGCCCCTGCATGCATTGTATCATGTACATGCTATAACATACATACACTGCACACACAGTAGCATTACTTGCATTATAAAATACATGCATTATATCATACACATATAAGAACATGCATACATTATACCATAC
The DNA here is from genome assembly GCA_030141615.1 of Unio pictorum. Taxonomy (NCBI): domain Eukaryota; kingdom Metazoa; phylum Mollusca; class Bivalvia; order Unionida; family Unionidae; genus Unio; species Unio pictorum. The sequence goes on along the minus strand of JARLTB010000117.1, from coordinate 3,650,539 downwards.
ACAAGTACTATTCAAGAACATAGAGAATATATACTCGAATAGAACCAATACAAAATGAGGAATACAACTGTTTCAAGCAGGATGGAGCTACCGTTGAATAAATGAAGATGCAGCATGGACGAAGATGGAAAGCAGAACTAAAGAACTTGCCAGGAAGAATATATGAAAATCTCCGACAACAAACCCACGTAAAATACAGCACACATTGAGCACCGTGTGTATATATATATATATATATATATATATATATATATATATATATATATATATATATATATATATATATATATATAAACAGCGTATTATGGAGCTTTCATTCTGACCTAGGAAACCTACTTCAGACGGAAACTACATAGCAAGAAACAAGAAATGAAATGTCTGGCATGGCACTGAAGCCAACTAATGGCAGCGCCAACCACAAATTAAGATCAAAACGTCATTCGGTTCGGAATTCATCTCGGTAAAACAAAAATGAGCGCTAAGTACACTAAAAGAACCTAAATGACAAGTAGGAACATTTACAACTCGTGATCATTCGATTCGATTGTGACTATCGTATCTTTGGCTTAAGATAAAGGCCGCCCCACATAATTTAACCACTACAAATAGATTTTACAAACACGCAGTAATGTGACAGCCAGCAGGTTCAAAGAGATGGAAATAGATTTTTATAAAGCAATCAATCCGCCTTTCATTTCACGGTTTACTCGAGTTGCATTAATAAAGAATACATGCAACAATAAATATTTTTTCAAAAGCATACAATTTAACGTATACATACCTGTGTTATAACACGATAATCGATGCTAACTCAAACCAGGATCATGAGCTATGCTCCCTTAAAGCTATTGGTTGCAGCCTTAAAGTCAAACTCTGGACATGTCCCACCAAAGTCTAAACAATGGAAGTCTTAGTAACACGAAATAAATTTGAATTGCTCTGGATTGCTATGTAAGTCTATATTTCATGTTTTTCAATGACTGTTGTAATAACAACAGGTAAAAAATATATTATATAGCTATTTGTATCTATGTATAGAATCTCTTTCAAGATGATGAGATATAACTGGATGTTTATTCGGGTTTCAGTTCAAGAATATGAAGTAGGGTATAGTTTCATGTAAATTTATATTGGCTAATTTAGATCCGGCGTGCCATTTTGTGACACAAGTCGTGAAGTACATATTACGATATATAGCAGTGACAGAGTCGCTGTGATGTATATAAGGACGAAGTAGAGAACAATTAATGCATTCCTAGTTATTATTTTTATTGATTTTCTTACTTTACTTTCAACCTGCAGAAGTATTTCATGTTTGTGTTTAGATTTGAGATGAACAATTTATTTCCATAATTTGTAAGAATTATAAGGTGATAATATAAGGAAGTGCTGTTTTGAGATTGGTGTGAATTCATTGAAAAGATCAATTCTTTTGTGATACATCAACATTTTAGCTCTTCGGAATATTTAAGTTTATTGTTAAATTGGCACACTGAAATCTTGGAATTAATTTGGAACACAATTTGTAGCACTGATGAAATACCATTTAGTTAACAATGACAGTTTCTCTGAATGTTTCATTTCTTAGACAAATTATTTGCTACGTGTTACAAAACCAGATGGTTTTTACCTCTTTCTGTTACTAATTTCAGAACAGGACAACAGTTAGAGGCTCTTAACAAGTATAGCTAAGCTCTGTTTATTAAACAAATCACCTTCGACGCTGTAAGCAAAATTTCTGTTTTTGTTTCTTACTCCTGCAATTCTTTTTAATTATATTTGTTCACAAACATTCACATCACTCATGTAGATGTAATCTAGTGAAGTAAAATATATCGGGTTTGGTTGTGATTTTTTGTTTAAATCGCTCATCGAAATACGAACGCCACCGCTGATTAGTTTGATCTTCTTCTTTACTACAAGAAATAACTAAAATAAAAGATCGAGCATTTTAACTACGTGGTTTTCATATTCAGAATATATATAATGTTAACCTCAGCAGTCTCCGCTCATAAGAGAGAAAAACATTTCAAGAGGCAACCTCACACTCTCAAGAGTCCAAATTTACATGTCCAGGGGCATTCGTGTTTGTTTCACGATCTCGTTGCTGAGAGTGTTTGTTATTAATGACGAATGCTTATTATAACGATTTCTTATTTAATTTTTTTGTATATCTTTTCTCTTCACAACGAATATTATCTTTATGTTCACATGGGTATTGAGGGTCAGATCGTTTCAAGTACTTAGACAGGATAACATAATACATTGTGTGTAATTCTGATAAATTAATATAGGCTAGTGCATGATAACTGAGTAAAAGGGAAGATACGTGTATCTCACAATTTATTGCCGATATCTCTTCTCAATATAAAACCCGTAAGTGTTTTAGTTGCCTTCATAGCATCATACGATCACAGTCTAATATCCACTGGTGACACTAATTAAGATTATTATGTGTGATGCATAACAGACTCCAAACGTGTTTGGGTCCAGGCTTCCCTTGAATAACTGTACGAAAGTTGTATGTCTTATCAACATTAAAATGGCAAAACAAGCACCCTCAGCCAGACAAAGAGATTTAACTTCAGATTTATATTCACTGGGATGTTTATTCGAAGCTATTATCTGCTTTTCATTTATACTCCAAACTAATTTCATATTAAGGAAACAGTTTCAGAGCTTGAACACATGGTTTCATATTTCTTTGAGAGTGTTTAATTACTTATTTGCATTGGGAGAAAACGCTTATAGACATGAATAGAACAAAAACATGTATCAACTTTCCTTAAATACTCTGGTTTCATCTGGATTAAATAAAAATAATTCAACAATTCCAAATTCAATAATGAACAAACAAAGTAAGGATTAGACAGCTGACACGTTACCAGTGGTCTTTAACAGTCATAACACCTTGGTGAAGTCGCAGTTTTACGTTTGTTTATCGGTTGTAAATTCAGTGTAGAAATGGTATGTCAACTCAAGTTAAGGGGATGTTGGTAGCAAAACATTATCATAAAATACCAGCAAATAGACAATATCATATCCTAGAGTACTGTATCACAGAATACCAACAACTAGACCGTGTCACAGCCTAGAGTACTGTATCAAAGAATACCAACAACTAGACGATATTATATTCTAGAATACTGTGTCACAGAATATCAACAACTAGACAATATCATATCCTAAATTACAGTATCACAGAATGCCACCAACTAGACAATATAATATCCTAAATTATAATTTCTTTTACTGGATAGTTGACATCCTGGAATAATCTGAGCAGGACTAGAACCATAAACTGTTCACTTGTTACATATTTTTAGCTACATGCCGATACCTAAGTAACACAGGCAATCGATCAAACAACCCATCAATGATACTACCAATATATTATATAATGTGTCCAATTATACTGTATTTTTCTACATAAGGCAGTGCACAAACCTGGGATAAAACAGATCATTTAATAATATAAAGTTGGATTCATTTGTACGAGGATCTGAATGCAATGTTTTAATAAATATTAATAACGATTAGAAAATAAAATGTATATGCATCATACATATTTGGTTTTCAACAAGATATATGACCCATATCATGTGTCCCTTTCTGAAACGTATCATTTTGTGACCCATATATAGTTTTCAATAAAATGTATCAGCTGGACTGAAAGTATGGAGAGTGCACTTGCCATGTCTAGGATTTATGGATGTGTATAGTGCAGTAAAGTGGCCTTGTTATTTTTGTGGGCGTAAGCTATTGTTCAGCATATGATGGGTTATAAGTGGTAGCTGGTAGAACTGCTGGAGGAACAAACAATTGCTCCGAAAACTAGGTAACATATTTTGGCATGACACTTGTTCGACATCTATTGACCTTTAGATGCATACACACATAGGAATGATTCGATCGCTTTCATGATTTTATTGGTAAGCAATGATTTACAACTGTGTAGCAAGAAAATTAATTTGGTGAGATGGCATTGATTCGTAACACGCAGCAATTTAGACCACTCTGCCACTCGGGGTCCCCAGCATTATAAATATTGTTTATCTTATTTATTACATACATGGCTTGATTATATTGTCTTCATGATGTATTCACGTTGTTCTCTTCTGAATAATACCGCTCCGGTGGCCTAGTAGTTAGAATGTCCACCGCAGGAGTGGGAGGTCGTGGGTTCGATACTAGGCCAAGTCATACCAAAGACTTACAAAAATGGCACTAACGGCTGCCGCGTTTGGCGACCAGCATTAAGAAGTTAGTGTTGGGACTGGTCGGACTAGTATCAGGATAATATGACTGGGTGGGAGATCATGCAACATGTCTGCGGCATGATGCCCCAGTGTTAGACATCACAATAAAATGCCTCAATGCAGGCTTCCTAGCGATATGAATACTAGTTAGAGCATCCGTCTCGGATGCTGAAGTTAACGTGTGTGAACTCTGGCCGAGTCATACCAAAGACAAACATGCTACTAGCAGCCGTCAAGTTTGGAGAACAGCAATAAAAAAATTATGACTCGTCGGTTTGTTGTCAGAATATTATGATTAGGTGGAATATGTCTGCGTTATATGGTCAAAGAGCTAGACATCACTATAAACTGTCACTCTGCAGACATCTTAGCGATATGATTGATTGGTTGATTGATTAATTGAATTTTACCGGCGCACCAGCTCTTTTAGGCTTTTTAGCGCCATACAATAGGTTATACGTTTAAAAATAAGGTTTAATATCCACCAGCGATATAACAAAACCATAATAGTTAAATATAAAATGGTAAGATGTTGGTGACAGGAAAATATGAAGCTTCCCAATCAACGGGAGATGTAAGTGGTGTATGCTGATGATAAGATGTTGTAAATAAGAGCTGATATTTGCATTAGATAAAAGTATTCTAGGTGATGGCATACAAGTTATAGTTTAAAATAGAGATTTACTTCCTTTATGAAATCTAAAATACAAGTGATTTGTATTGTATCAAAAAGTTCCTTCATGTCACGTACATTATAATATTTAGCAAGCGTAGGTTGCAGGTCGGAACACTCGGTCATAAAGTTTTTAACAGTGAATGGTTCATTGCAAGTACGCAATCTGGTGGATCTTCACCTTTTAGTATGTGGGAGTGGGTAATGTATGTATGACCGATTCTGATTCTTGCAATGACAACCTCCTCCCTTGATACAAGGTTTAAAATCAGTAAACGGTAATTTAAAATCCGATGGTTCTTGCGATAGAGCCATCTTAGCAGCCCGGTCTGCTTCTTCATTACCTCTAATACAAATATGGCTGGGTAGCCAACAGTATACTATATTATAGGAGGTACTAAGCTCCAAGTTTTTGACGAGAATATTCACTAGTAATGGATTATCTAGTTTTATATGGTGTAGCGACTGAAGTACTGACAGTGAGTCACATAAAATAATGCTATTTAAAATGCGTGTTTGTTCACTAAATTTCAGAGCAAGGTCTATTTCTTTGATTTCCGCTGAAAATATGGACTCATCGTTTGGCACGCGCACTTTGGTTATGTGCATGCCACTAATGAAGGCTGCAGCAGTAAAAAAAAATTGCCTAATTTCTAAAATCGTTGAGGAGTTCATGATAAGAGTTCTGGAAAATGGCATGATTTGTCTCAGATTTTCTCCCATCGTGCAACGTAAAAATCACTTTGGGTTGCTTTATGAGCCAAGGTGGTGTTTCCGAGACAAACGTGTTCTGAACTGTAGGGAGAGTAATTTTGATAGTGTCAAAACTAGATGATATTCTGATGCCAAATGAAGGTATGGCATTTGGTTTGCTTTAGTATAACGTTTTGTATTTTGGTTGAAAAAAGCCGAAAAAGCAGGGTTCAGAGGGTTTGATCTTAACCTAAGAGCGTACTGTATAGAAAGCATTTATCTGCGGTGCGATAAAGGTGGTTCATTCGCTTCTGCGAGAAGGCTTTCACATGGAGATGTCTTGAATGCTCCTAGAGCATGTCTTATTCCCTGATGATGAAATTGTTTCAAGCATTTTCAAATAAGACTTCCTAGCTGAACCATAAACAATGCATCCATAGTCTAGTATAAAACGGATAAATGTTCTATACAAATAGAGGAGGACTTTTTTATCAGCACCCCAGTCATTGTGCGGAGTTACTTTTAGGAAATTTAAAGCTTTTGAGCATTTAGTTTTTAAATTCTTGATGTGTGGTATAAAAGTAAGTTTTTTGTCGAAGATAATACCCAAAAACTTTGTTTCCTCAACAACTGGAATAAGTGTCCCATCCAGCGTGAGTTTAGGGTCATCATGATGTCTTCGCAATTGACAGAAATGCTTGCATACTGTTTTCGATTTAGAAAATTTGAAACCGTTATTACTGGCCCAATGGTGGATCTTATTGATATTTTGTTGAAGTTGCCTTTCAATTGTATGCATGTGCTTTGAACGATAACAAATTAAACAATCGTCTACATATAAAGAGCAGTCCACACCGGGAGTTAAACACTTGGTGATGGTATTGATTTTGATATTAAATAGCATCACAGATAAAATACTCTCCTGGGGCACACCCATCTCTTGCTGGTGCATATCGGAGAGGGTAGAGCCCACTCGTACTTTGAATTCTCTGTCGGAGAGAAAACTGGAGATGAAAGAGGGCAGAAGGCCTTTTAGACCTAGATCGTGCAGGTCATTTAGTATCCCGTACTTCCATGTTGTATCATAGGCCTTTTCTAAATCAAAAAAGACTGGTACAAAATGTTCTTTCTTGATAAATGCATCGCGAATAAATGTTTCCAGTCTAACCAGATGATCGTTAGTACTACGACCAGAACGGAAGCCACTTTGGAAAGGAGAAATTTTATTGTTACTTTCCAAGTACCATACAAGCCGAGAATTAATCATTCGTTCCATTGTTTTGCATACGCAGCTTGTCAATGCAATAGGCCGATAGCTGTTAGGATCTTCGTTATCTTTGTCTGGTTTGGGAATCGGTATCACCGTTAAATCATTAAAGATGTCAAGACGTAATGTCAGAGAAAATTCTGGGAGGTGTTTCAAGAACAGGTAAAGTACTTCGTCAGGCCCAGCGGATGTATAATGGGCCTTGTCTAATGCCTCCCTAAGCTCCAATAAAGAAAACAGCTGGTTATTATTTTCAGTGTTGTTCGATGTAAATTTTAAACGTGACTTTTCTTTTTGAGATTTTAATCTTCTAAAGGCATCTGAATAGATGATGAGTTTTTCGAAAAACTATCGGCAAGAATATTTGCTATGTCACTTTTCGAACTGAAATTGCTATTGTTTATTTTTAGGTTTCGAATAGAATTGTGTTTCTTCTTTCCATTTATTTTTCGAATAGTATCCCAAACTTGTTTCATTGAGGAACGAGAGTTTAAAAAAGAAATATATTTCTTCCAGGATGCAGGTTTACATTCTTTGATTGTGCGTCGAGTTTTAGCCCAGGCAATACCATATTTATTTAAAGTTTCGGGCGTTGGACAATTGTTGAATGTTTTTAGTGCTTCTCGGCGTTGTCTAATGGCTTCTTTGCATACCTTGGTTACCCAAGGATTTTGCGATCTCTTACTGTTCGTTGAGGACTTGGGAATAGATTCATCTGCAATTGAAATTAGAATTAAAGTAAGGAGGTAAAATGCTGTATAGGAATAACAGCGTTTAATACTGTATCTTTATTTACTCTAGTCTTACATAGTGTTTCAAACATATCCCAGTCGGCTTTCTTTATATTCCATTGTGGAATTGCATCATCAATTTTAGAGTTATTTTCAAGAGTGATTGGAAAGTTATTTTTACTGTGAAGGTCATCAGCGACCTTCCATTCATAGTCCAAAAGCAGTGAGGGAGAGCAAATTGTCAAATCTATGCATGTGTACGTACCCGTTCCTGTGTGTAAATATGTTGGTGAGTTAGTGTTATATAGACACAGATCATGTCTAGAAATGAAATCTTCTACTTTATGGCCTCTATCGTTTATGTGATTTGATCCCCATAAAATGTTATGGGCATTAAAATCCCCGAGTAAAACGAAGGGCGCGGGAAGTTGTTCAACAAGATTGTCCAATTCCTTTTGTACTAGGATGGGGTTTTGGTGGTAAGTAAATGGAACAAAAAGTAATCACTCAATGTAGAGTGACACTTACAGTATTGGCTTGTAAATTTGTGTTTAAATGAATGACTCTGTGAGGGGTTCTATTGTTCATAGCAATAGAGACTCCTCCTGAGGCCCTGTCAGCGTTTTGACAGTACGCGTTAAACAGGGAAAAGTTTTTAAAATTAATTTTATCTGTCTCTTTCAGGAATGTTTCCTGTAAACATAGTACAGCAGGATCGTGTTCATTTAAAAGCAGAAGAATATCATTGTAGTTTGCTTTAAGTCCTCGATAATTCCATTGTATGATGGTGTTCTTCATTATAATGTTATGCGGGAGATTCTGGAGCTAGGTTAGACTATTCGCAGAGGAAGTATGTGTTGTTATTTGTCTGGAGGAAGTACGGGGGTATATTTAGGTTTAATAGGTTTGGAGCTACATTGAGGACATGGAGCAGTTTCTTCTGCATCCATGCTCTCAACGTCTCCAAACCTGTTGTACTGTTTAATGGGGTCATCTGACCCCTTTTATGGTTTATTTGTTTGTGCTTTTTGTTTCTGTTTTGGTGATTTTGATGGTGGATTGTTATTAAATGTTGTCTGAGTTGATGTTGTGCTTTTCTGTGGCTTATAAGTAAGGATATTTGCAATTGTGGTTGAATCGGGCTGATCCGTCTGTGTTTGGGCGTCCTTCGTGCTTTTTGGATTGTGTTTTACGACTGTGGAAAAGGATGGGCCAGGAAGGGATGTTTTTGCCTGGACAAGTTTTCAGGCCTCTGGGTAGGGAATGTTTGAGGTAAACTTTACCCTCTGAATTTCCTTCTCCTGTTTCCATGTATCACAATCCTTGGAACTGGCGTGATGTTCCTTGCCACAGTTGACACAATGCGCAGTTGCTCTACAATCAGCTTCCTGATGAGAGTGGTCTCCACATCGGCCACATACCTTGGCTCTGGAACATCGATCCTCGTGTTGGCCGTATTTTTGACATTTATTGCATCGAAGGGGATTTGGAATGTAGATCTCGACCTTTACTTGTAAAAACACAACTTTGACCACTTTGAGCACAGTCGGTTTATTAAAGGTGAGTACAAATGTATTGGTGTCCTGCAGGGTGTTATTACGTTTAAAACGTATTCTTCGCACTGCAGTGACACCTTCATGTTTCATCCCTTCGATGATATCTGCGTCGGTGACTCCAGCAAGTCACGACATTGCATTTTGCCTTTGGACGAATTCAGTGTAGTGTGGGCGAATGAGGTCACTGGAATATCAAAGAATGTTTTCATTTTCATGATATTGTCTGTTTTCCTCTTTCGCTCACTCTACAAGAAGACAACCCGATTTTAGTTTTTTTCACACTTATTGGTGTGCCAATCGATCCAGTAATTGTTTTCTGGATAATTAACGGAGATAACCCTGAAAGCGGTTTAGCATCATCTTTTAACTGAATAACCATGAAGCGTGGAAATGAATCCACGCCACAGGGTTCTTCATCCGAGTCAGACAGTGGTTTGGTACGTTTCTTATTGTTTTTTTGTTTTGTTTGCCATGATTAAGAATTTAAAATTTCAGCACCCATGATCCCCACCCGCCACGGAGCCCAACGAGTGGACACTTGTCAAGTGCCAGGGATACATAGATGCCATACTCGTTAGATAAAACTACCTGGGATTGACCCATAAAGCTTCATTCTAGAGTCGGTAAAATTACCTCCCGATTGACCCGTTGAACCACCGCTATCTAGGAAGTCTCCTAAAACTTGGGAAAGTTAAAGCTAAAGGAAAAGAATATAGGGGAAACGGTGGTATCAAGAGAGATACAAGAAAGAAAGAGAATATGAGTAAGTAAAAACAGACCTCCTAGTGCTCGGTGTAACCAGCCGATTTGTCGGGACCGGGCCCATCTCGACCACCCGTCTAAGAGAAGTAGAGGCCAAAATAGTGTGTTGCAATTACCAGGATCCTTTCCTCCTCCGACGAGGGCCGCAACCCACGGCAAACAGTTTGCCTCTACTTAGTCGTCTTTTACGACACGTGGCGAGGCACGTCGGGCCAATTCTGCAACCCGAACACACAGGGGGATCTTCATCAAATTAACCAAATAATTAAAATACTCGATAATCAAAACATAACAGTAGAGTTTATATGGATACCATCTCACATCGACATAAAAGGCAATGAATTAGCTGACCAATAAGCCAAGAGTAAATTCACTGAACCTAATTACATGCCACTAAAGTATAGTCCAACAGAAATTAACAATTTAATCTATACACTGATAAATCAAAAGTGGCAAAAGGATTGGAACCATAATAAACAAGGGAGATTTTTACATAGTATTGTCAAAGAAGTCAATAGAAATATCCTGATACCCAGGTGCAGCAGTTATGAACAATCTAAAATAAATAGGATAATTCTTGGAAAACCAAATTAGCTAATAGTTTTGGAAAATATATAGGACCTTTTCCGCACAACATCAACTGCTTCCACTGTAACGTACCGGAAGATCTGTACCATATATTCAATAACTGTAACAATACGCAAAAGGAAAGAGACATATTTATAACTAAACAAATAGAACATGCCGTACCAAGTATATATCCAGAAATAATTCAATTATGCAACAAAACCCCTCAAAGAACATACTATATATAATTGAATTTATTAGAACTACAGGGCTAATGGATAGAATATAAATATAACACCATATCATCCATAAATGAAATGAATGTTTTACTGGTACCTAAATATGCATATAAAATAATATTGTTCTAAGGGGAGGGAAGCGTACGGGGCCAAAAGGGATTCGTTACCCGTAAGGGAGCCCGCCTATACTACGCTGGGTATGACATTCCCATGGCTGCTCCAAAGCAATCAAACCTAATGGAATGATAAAATAACATGGAACAATAAAAATATACCTAAAATAAAATACATACATAAAGGTATAAACATCAAAGTTATATTAACTACCAGTTTTACAATCAATAAGGTAAGCTTCTTACCTCTCTTCTTCTCTTATGCTTCTAAATTCTTCCTTCTATATAACCCCATTGACAACATCTCATAACTGAGTTTAATATTGCGAAGGTATTAGAGGCCCTTAAAAACCGCGATAACGCTGTGGTTAAAGTATAACCACTAACACGCGCCCCTAACTATCGTCCCAACTAGAGTGTATGAGGTAGTCTCAAAACCAAGACTATCAGGTCCAGCGACACAATGTTGCAACTTAAAACCTCATCATATATGCATAGGTTATGATCCCAAATTAGATCTTATTAGGTAGTCTCAAACCCAAGACTATCAGGCCCAGGAACACAAGGTTGCAACCAGAAGTATGCTAATTTAGAAAATGACCTCAAATTCATACACTATAAAGATAGTTAACCCCAACACTATCAGGCCTTGCAGTAACTTACCGGTAATAACATCATGCATTAACTAACAATGCAAAAAGTTGTCATATGGGGTTATATATTCTACACAAAACAGCACAAATAATTCCAAATTGATAGGGAAAGAAACCGGAAGCAAATTTACGAGAGAGCAAGGATGTTTAGAGTGATAATCCAAAACAAGACCCCAAGATGTATACAGATAATCATCGAGTGAGTACAGCGTCAAACAAGACACTCAAGAAGGGTACAGGGACAAACCACAGGAGCAGAGGGATAATCGGTCACTAACAAGTGATCATGGGATTCTCAAGAAAAAGTCATTTTTAGGGCTATTGTCTTTTGTGGCTACCTTTCAACTGACGTTTAGTCATATCAGCAAAAGAAATTTTAGGGACATATAATATGTACACTTTTGTACTAGAAGATTGGCATAGATAGGATCGTAATTTAATTCTTCAACTCTACCATTTGATGAATTGCATCGGTAGCTTACACAATTTTGGTTAAGGGATATCCACTAGAAAAACTGGATTGAATTTGGAATAAGCGTACGAACTTTCGACTGGTTGATAGGTTGAGTGCGTGATGAGTGTATTCTCACTCGCCCAGGTCTAACATTCATATCATTAGCCCCTTTTTAGGGGTATGATATGACGACCAAATTAAATAGCGCACTCTGTGCGCAGAAACGCCAGAAAGATGTGGCACCATTCCATCTTCCTGGATAAATGAAATCACTGCCATGTAAATAAATGGCAGTGCAAAATAGTGAACATATGGCCCTAGTGGCCGGTTTCACTTTAAATCCAACTATTCGTTCAAGAAATGGCCTGAGTCTAATGAACCAAAACAGAGACAATATATCCCACAAATGCATCGCAAGGACTCAGAGCAACCACATGACCCACTCAATTAATCTGAAATTATCCCAAATTATAAACGTATTAATTATATGTAGTGAACAAGAACATATAAATAATATACGTATGGCTGTTAGCACTCTAATGTATAGTACCAAAGGCTAAAAACAACAGTATAGGTACAGAAGAAAACTGAGTAACCTTTTCTATTTTTTTTCTCCTCTGTTACATGTTGGATCCGAAGAAATATTCAAAGTCGAAGTGTATAATTTTATTTATATCATCTCGACCGCATGAACCTCCCAAAATAATGTGCGACAGAAGCGTTAACAAACAATATCATGTTACGTATATTTGATTTAAGTCATTTATTTTTGTTTTAAATGTTTGTTTGTCTGATTCAAATTTGACATTTTAAGTTTAAAATTAATTTATTGGGAGATATTTTTTTTAAAAACTAGGATGACCTGTACTCTACAAATAAACACCAGATGTTGACCTCATTTCTGACCTTGCTTAAGAGTTTGTAAACAAGCTTTTAAAATGATTGGCTGATTCCAAGGAAATTATGAAGAACTGCTGTAAACATCTTTCTATTTTTAGTTATTGAGAGTAAAAATAACTGATTCTCATCTGGGTCATACGGTGTGCACGAGATTTATTGAACGTATATTTGTTCTAAAGATTCCTCAAGATCATGTGTCCCCCTTCCTTGTTTACGTAAAAACAGGTACATAAATTATGTTTTGGAGCGAACTATTTAATAGAAGTTGGGCTGTTAGAATACTAAGCTGTGTTGTTTTGAGTTATTTTAAATTACCTTGTACTGGAAATTATTTCAATTTCTTTGGATCAAGAAGTTTCATTTTGTTAATTATCTGGAAAACATTTGTGCTCATTGAATTTCATACGACCACAGAACCGACTTCATCACGTGACATCGCCTTCCATCTTCGATGCTTCACTAAGATTCGAACTGGGAATTATTCAGACATTTTATTACCAGGACGTTTGCAATTTCACTAGTGGATTATATTTTGAATTACTTTTGGATTAACTTTGGAATTGATTCTTAAAACCGTAAGTTTATTTTTTGGTAACTATTTGTGCTCAATAAATTGTTTATTAATTTTTTACAAGCTTGTTATTTTCACTCTCTCTATGTTATTGTTTCTTCGAGCCTAAGCATGTAACAATCATTAGATCTCATCATTTGCTTCACGAAGATATACAGGAGCGAAGAAAACGTAGGATATCAACTTTTGATACAATTTGTTATACGAGTGCAGGCTATCCACAATGTTGACTTAATATCTTCAATTAATTCTGTATTGCATTAGACATCATCATCATAGCTATTATAGATACAATTAAAACTTACATAGAAATAGACAATTACTCTTAGAAATACCCATAATGTAACCATAAGAGGTGTGATGACTTATTTGTTCAGCCTAAAGCATTGTGTTTACAAAGACGGGTTTTACGTTATAATGCTACATTTATTGATTTAGGTTGTTTCATCTCCAAGACATTCATGAAGATCAACTTCAATTTGTTGCTCGCAAAATACCTTTCGATAAAGGTTAAGACAGTTCCCGTGTCGTATTGATAGCTAACCTGAAAGCGTTTATAAATATAAATTTCGAATAAATCATTTATTTTCAATGAAAGAAAAAATAATTTTCTTTGTTTGGCAAAGGAAATACCAACTATATCTAAAAAAATATACGAACTGATATTTTAAAGTTGATAAATTTCGAACAAATCATTTATTTTCAATGAAAGAAAAAAAAATTTTCTTTGTTTGACAAAGGAAATACCAACTATATCTAAAAAATATACGAACTGATATTTTAAAGTAGATCAAAAACGTGTTGTTCTTTTTGTCAAGAACAACTGTTCCTTTAACAATTTTCCTTAAAATCAATCACTGGAGCACCTTTCAATAATCTAATTACTGCACCAATCTTAGAATGCACCCTTTGTGTTCTATGCATTTCCAAAAAGTCGAGAATTGAAATAAAGAGGCTCAAGCCTGGAACATTTCGAATTTTTAAAGCTCTCATAAAGTAGTCGAATTTAATTCGAGGAATTTACGGTAAAACCATATTAATAACTAATTCAGTATTTTTCATGCTAATAACATATTGCTCATGCTTGAAGACATTTGTTTGAATATGCCTTGTATGTTGAAGACATAGGTACTTTCCTGCAATTATTTATACGGCTAACTCATAATAATATTTTGTCCAAATGAAGTATACCAGTTTTGCAAGCTTATTGGTGTGTTCATGTAAACAGTAATATTGACATTTACATCTAAAAATCAGCGTGGACGCAAGAGAATGTCTTCAAACTGAATGTTATAGTAAAACAAACATATTTGTGAACATAATAACTTAGGGATATGTCCACATTTTTTTCCATTGCTTTATGCATTGTGTGTATTGCTTCTGTGTCTTGACAAACACAATCGCCTGTTTCCCTAATAATGATAGAATGTATTTGAAGACGAAGAGAAACGTAATCGTTAACAACAAATTGTTTTCAAGTTTAGGAGGGTTCTCACTTTCTTAATTATTTGGATAACCCTGGATGACATCCAAAACCCTGCTATTCTTAAAAAGAAAAAATGGTGGGTGGGTGAAAGAGAGATAAAGAGACCAAATCTTTCGTTACGAGAATAATCTTATAATTTATTCAACGTGCATATTTATATGAACAAATTGCAGAATTTGCAACAAAAGCTTCTTAGGTATAATAACTTTGCCCAAAACTGTCCCACTTTTCTTATTTATATATTTATTTATCGTTCATATGTAATGATAATATTCGTATACTATGGTCAATAATAATAATAATAATAATAATAATAATAATAATAATAATAATAATAATAATAATAATAACAAACACAACATTTACTCTAATCAAGTTTTAGAATCGATACTCGTTTTAGACTGAACATTGCGTAACGTCAAAACAAGCATAACTGCAAAATTCATCGCTGGTCAGTTTGTTTTATAAACAGAATTAAGTACAACCTTCCTCATTAATTACTAGATGCTATTGACGTATACACCCACAAACTAAAAACATTTGCAATCATAGCATGTAGATAGAACACTATCTGTTTGGCGTCATCATTTTCCTAAATTACTACAGCAGGAACAGCAACACATTTAAATTGGCATGACATCATAATTTGTATTCAACATTTATTGAACGTTTCTTAATATTCTGAATATGCTTCATAGTATTTCGTAAAGTAATGTTGGTGTCATAAATGCGGAGCATGTCACTTTTATGATGACTCATTAGCTCAGACTAGTGGTTCTGCCTCCACTACGGGATGCTGACCTGTCTTGATTGTAACCGAAGTCTATGCGCTATTAAAGTAAAGGCGCTGTTAATTGTATGTCCTCTGGAATTAGTTGCTTGATCACGATGCATTGCGGTATGTCCTCGTCTGACTTTGACGTTGTTTTGTTTCATCAGAGATGAAACTACAGCAAGAAATTCTTCGCCTGGATCAACCTGTAGCAAATATGATCATTGCAAGGGTCCACATTGATAGATCCGTTCAAAAGCACACAACAAACGTCGACAGCTGTTTTATCTGATTACGGCTGTACTGCTTGTATCTAACTGCAACGTCAACAACATTCATCGCGTATTAAGTAGGTGGATAACATTCATCGTGCATTTGTAGGTGTATTTACATCTGCTAATTTTAATATAATCATGTGTTCAAAACAAACTATCTGCCTGATGAACATCTTTATGAGTCCTGACATCAAAATGTACTTTTTGAATTCATTTAGATGGTGGTAGATACATTTGTCGTAAAGCCTGTCGTGCTAACCAATTTGCAGACAGAACGCGTAACATTTGCTGCATCGGCGAATTTACCTATCCCTGCTTTAACGCTCCAATATCCTCTTGGATAAAGCTATTCCAATATACGTATAATCGGTTAATTATTTACCGGCCCTTTATACTTGTTTAACTGTTATCGTATATCTTTTCAACCAAATAGCTAATGATTCTTTGAAATATTTATGTTTTATGGCATTTAACGCGTGAATCAACTTCACATGTGCAGTATGTTTTTGTTGTAAATTTTGATTTTTATATGCCAAATCACGGACGTGACATGCTTGATCAATTGCGTTCATTGGATACTCTCCAGGTCTTGATTTATCTCGTTCGTCAAGTCCAATGTCAAGTCGGGTACGAGGACGATAATAAATCCACCTACATCAAGATGTTTTTCGCCTGATATTTAACCCATGGGGTTTCTGAAAATGTTGACATTAATGTTGCCATATTACGGTCATATTTACGTTAAATGTTAGGTAAACACGAAACAAAAACATTCTGTTACATATTACACATTTTCTACCATATGATTATTTGTCCATCTTTTTGTTGTAACTATGGCTAAATCAGTGGTTGAAGTTTTAACTCTACACAGTAAACAATATAAATCAAAACATTTAAAATATGGATATAAATGATTTCAAAGCGACATGAAAACAAAGACCAGTAAAACATCATCCAGCGCTATTGAATTATATCCGAATGATAATAATTGGTCCGTCTTGAAGTGGAAAGTAGCAACATCACTACCACTGGTAATTTTATTACTGGCGGAATGAATTATATACTTTCTGTTCCACATTTCACAAACTTGATTGAAAGTGCACGTTTTTTATTTTGTTTTGTTGTTTTTTTTGATAAATCCATTGGTTGAGTGGATGCACTGCATCCGACACAATCAAAATCCATATTATTTATTATGTTTGTATAAACCGGATGTGGTGTTCGGGGTGCTCTTGGAGGGGTAGTAGTACCTCTGGTGGGTGGCATGTCGTGCTCCTTCGGGAGTAGCCTGCCCATCTTTGGTCCTCACCAGGCGCTCAGTCCTCACCTGTGGCTCCAAGCAGCTGTAGCATGCACAGCGGCCACACCACGAGCAACGGCTTCGACTGGCTGGCTAAACCAGGTGGAGGGTAGCCGACGGGGTGACTTAGGAGCTTGCCTATCCTTGCATGTAAAGCCAGATTAGGCAGAATGGGCGGAAGAGATCAACTGAGTGATCCAACGGCCACAAAGGCGAATCTGCAAACGCTTTGTGGAGTGCGTAGGGTATGACATGGCACGGAAGACGTCATAGCCATCCAATGCAGCCGAAGTAGTTCCAGCCGTGACGAATCTTCGTACCACTGAGTTCTAACTACCAAGGCCGAGAGAGTGAGGCTGTCTCTGTGCAAAGGCTGTTTCACTTTAATCTCCTTCACGCACAGGTTGTGTTGTGCACCTATCATTCATCCTTATCATCACACTCATCGTTTTTTACCAACATCTACCAAAGTCCTACGGCAATGGGCGACTGGCGACGCAACAGATGGAGATGACCACTGGGAGTTGTAGTCAGAGACCTGCAAGTAGGCGGCCCTTGGACAAGTGGTCGTTCTGCTCTGTACCCAAGGCAGCAGAACAGTTCGGCAGCATCCAGGGGTGACTGAGCAGACCTTTTTAGGATGGCGCTGCTCACCCTGAATAGGGAGAGGCCTAGAAAAGGTGGCCTAAAAAAGCTTGCCTTGCAAAAATCTGGTCAGTATACCGCGGCTGGCAAGATCATCCATATCTACGGTTGAAATAATCGAAGAAAAAAACTTATTATTGAAGCATGGAACATCGGTACTCTCATGGACAAAAAAGAACGTAGCAAGACCCCACAGGAGAACATCTCTAGTTTGTAAAGAGTTAGCACGCTACAATATTGACATTGCAGCCTTGAGTGAAACCAGGGTCGCAGAAGAGGGTTCTCTTACTGAGCTAGCCAGCGGCTACACATTCTTCTGGAAAGGAAAAGCCCAAAATGAGGACAGGATCCATGGAGTCGGCCTGGCTATCAAATCAAGTCTTCTGAAGCAACTCCCGGAAATGCAGGTTGGTATCAATGAGAGGCTAATGAAATTGCGAATACCTATATAAGCCACAAACGGCACGCAACAATCATCAGTGCATACGCCCCTACCCTATCGAGTCAAGCAGAAACCATTGAGCAGTTCTGTACGGACCTCAGCTCTGTACTTAGCTCAATTCCAGCTGACGACAAGATCATACTACTGGGGGACTTCAATGCCCGTGTTGGCTGCGATTATGTTCGATGGAAAGGTGTGCTTGGCAAGCACGGCGTGGGCCGAATTAACAGCAACGGCCTGCTCCTACTCAGCAAATACACAAAATTTAACCTCCTAATCACACACTCAATGTTCAGAATGGCGGACAAACACAAGAACACCTGGATGCACCCCAGATCTCGCCAATGGCACTTAATTGACTATGTAATAGTACGCCAGCGTGATGCCAAGGATGTCCAAATCACCAAGGCCATGCTAGGAACAGTATGCTGGACAGACCACAGACTTGTCAGAACTACCCTACAGCTGCACATTGCCCCTCACCACATAAGACGTCCTAAGCTTGTGCGCACAGCCCTCAACATTGTCAAACTGCAGCAGCCTTCCACCAGCTCGATTTCTAGAAGAGACTAGATGACATGGTGTCAACAAACGGACCGTTATGTGGAAACCCCTCTGAAAAATGGACCAAGCTCAGGGACATAATAAGAGAAACAGCTATGGCAACCATGGGTCCAAAGAAGCGAAGCCTTCAAGACTGGTTCGACGAGAACAACGCTGCCATTGAAGATCTGCTTGCCAGAAAAAAACAAAGCTTTTATGGACTGGCAGAATGACACAAACTCCATCCCCAAAAAAGATCGCTTCAAATCCTATCAGGCTGAGGCCCAGAGAGAAATCCGCAGGATTCATGACCAATGGTGGGAAAAGAAAGCTGACGAAGTGCAAAGCTATGCAGACACTAACAACTCCAAAGAGTTCTACAACGCCATCAAGTCAATCTTCAGCCACACAAAGTCCAGCCCTACGCCCTTGCTTGCTGCAGATGGCAGTACATTAATAAAATACAAAAATGGCATTAAGGAAAGATAGAAAGAGCACTTTAATCAGCTCCTAAACCTGCCCTCATCGGTCAGCCAATCTGTTCTTGACCAAATACCCCAACAGCCAATGCTCAGCCAACTGGATATTCCGCCAAAGATGGAGGAATTGAGAAGGGCCATTAAACAAACAAACTGTGGCAAGGCACCTGGAAAGGATAGTATCCCAGCGGAGGTGTACAAAACTCTCAGTAAGCAGTCTCTGGAGGCATTTTACGACGTGCTAATCAGCATCTGGACGGAAGAAGAGATGCCAAACGACCTTCGTGATGCATCAATTGTGACCCTCTATAAAAAAGGCACACGTAAGGACTGCAGTAACTACAGAGGCATCTCCCTGCTTTCCATTGCTGGCAAAATACTTGCTCGCATCTTGCTCAACAGGCTTATTGCAGCAGTGTCAGAAAATAACCTCCCCTAGTCTCAGTGTGGTTTTGGCCCAGACCGCAGCACTGTTGACATGATCTTTGCAGTGAGACAAGTCCAAAAGAAGTGCCTTGAGCAGAACATGAATCTATATGCTGTCTTCGTGGATCTGACAAAGGCTTTCGATACAGTCAACAGAGACGCACTGTGGGTAGTACTCAAGAAACTTGGTTGTCCTCAGAAGTTTACCAGCCTCATCCGGCTCCTCCACATTGACATGAATGGAGAGACTCTCTCAGACGGTGAACCCTCAGAGAAATTCCCCATATCTAATGGTGTAAAACAGGGTTGTGTTCTCGGTCCAGTACTCTTCAACCTCTTCCTCACACAGGTACTGCTCCATGCCATACGGGACATTGACACTGGCATCTACATTAGGTATCGCCTGGATTGATCAGTGTTTGATCTCCGTCGCCTAGCTACAAAAACCAAGACACTAGAAAGACTCATCATTGATGCACTCTTTGCAGATGACTGCGCCCTCATGGCCCATGAAGAGACTCATCTGCAAGCAATCGTGGACAGATTCTCTGAAGCATCCAACCTATTTGGACTCACAATTAGTCTAGAAAAGGCAGAAAGCATCTTCCAGCCCGCCCCAAACACTGTCCATTCGCAACCCTGTATCACCATTGGCGACATGCAGCTGAAGAATGTAGACAGTTTCAAATACCTGGGCAGCACAATATCTAGTGATGGCTGATCACTGCGAAGACCCAAAAAGCCAGTCAAGCACTAGGACGACTCCGAACCAAGGTCTTGCAGCACAAGGACATACGCCTGTCAACAAAGCTGAAGGTGTACAATGCAGTTGTCCTCACGTCTCTATTATATGGCTGTGAAACGTGGACACTATACAGAAGGCACATCAGTCAGTTAGAACAATTCCACCAGCGCTCCCTGAGATCCATCATGCGGATCAAGTGGCAGGACCGAATCACCAACCTGGAAGTCCTTGATAGAGCCAACACAACAAGCATCGAAGCCAAAATAATCCAGGCCCAGCTTCCATGGACTGGCCATGTCATCCGCATGGATCAAAGCAGAATCCCAAAGCAATTGTTCTATGGCGAGCTATCCCTGGGGAACCGAAACCACGGCCGCCCTCACAAAAGGTACTATCACAACAAAAAGACAAACATCAAATGGGCAGACCTCCAACCACGCCAGCTCGAGCACGCTGCATCAGACAGAAAGCATTGGCGAGCCCTGACCAGAAAAGCCTGCTTCACCTTTGAAGCTGACCGCCGCCAGCGTCTTGCCGCAACCCGTGAGAGACGCCTCAGAAATGTATCCCAGATACCAACAACCACCGGAGTCTCATGCCCCACCTGCAACCGCATGTGTGTATCAGAATTCGGACTCCGGAGTCACATGCGCGTCCTTCGTTGAATGAAAATGCACAACTTGTCTTCCTCGACTCGAGAGACTACCAAGAAGAAGAAGGAGAAGAAGATAAACAGGATGTCACTGATGTCTCAGAGACACGGTAACAAGAACCAGTCAAACATCATCCAGCACTACCAAATTATATCTGAATTATACCAATAGGTCCATCTAGATCTGAAAAGATACAATTATAACTTTATTTGATGATGAGATGGCTTAAATGTTATATATTATATTTAACTGCACCATCTGTAGATGATCAGAGATGTTGCGATGTCTAAAACAATTAATTACTCGATGTAGAGTGACGCTTAAGGCAATGGCTTGTACATTTATATTTAAAGGGATGCCTCTGTGAGGGGCTCTATTGTTCGCCACAACAGAGACACCTCCTGAGGCCCAGGCAGCGTTTGAAAGTTCGTGTTGAACAGGGAAAAGTTTTAAAATGCAGTTTTTTCTGTCTCTTCCATGAATGTTTCCTGTAAACATACTACAGCAGGGTCGTGTTCATTTAAAAGCAAAAGAATATCCTTGTAGTTTGCTTAAAGTCATCGACAGTTCCATTGTACGATGGTATTCTTTATTATAAAGTTATGCTGGGGATTGTTGAGTTAGGTTAGACTATTCGCGAAGGAAATTGTGTTGTTATTTGTCTGAATGAGGTACGGGAGTATATTTTGTTTTACTAGGTTTGGAGCAGTTTCGTCTGCATACATGCTCTCAAAGTCTCCAAACATGTTGCAAAGTTTAATGGGGTCATCTGTCCACTTTTGCTGCATATTTGTTTGTGCTTTTTGTTTATTTTCTGGTGCTCTTGGTGGTGGATTGTTATTGAATGTAGTTTGGGTTGATGTGCTTTTCTGTGGTTGGTAATGCGTGATAATGGCACTATTTTTTTTTTAATCGTTTTGATCCGTTTGAGTCTGTGCGTCCTTCGTGATTTTTGGATTGTGTTTCACGACAGCGGAGAAGGACGGGCCAGGAAGGGATGTTATTGCCTGGACATGTTTTCTGGCATCTGGGTAGGGAATGTTGGATGTAATCTTTACCCTCTGAAGTTCCTGCTCGTGTTTCCAAGTATCACAAACCTTTAAATTGGCGTGATTTTCCTTCCTTGCCTTGCCACATTTAACACAATGTGGAATTGCTCTACAATCAGATTCCTGATGAGAGTGATGTCCGCATTGGCCACATACTTTGACTTTGAAACATCAGTCTTCGTAATGGCAGCATTTCTGACACTTATAGCATCGAAATGGGTTTGGTATATATATCTCGACCTTAAGTTGCAAATACCCAACTTTGACCACTTTGGATACTGTCGATTTGTTGAAGGTGAGTACAAATGTGTTGGTGTCCTGCAGATTGTTTTTACGTTTAATACGTATTCTACGTACTGCAGTGACACGATACCGCATCACGCCTTTGGACGTATTCAGTGTAGTGTGAGCGAATGAGGTCACTGGAATATCAAAGAATGTTTTCATTTTCATGATTTTGTCTGTGTGACCCTTTCGCTCACGCTCTACAAGAAGGCAACCCGATTGTATTTTCTGACACTTTTGGTGTGCCAATAGAGCCCGAAATTTTTCTCTCAATAGCAAACGGAGATAGTGCAGCTATTGGTTTAGAATCGTTATTAGACTGAATACCAATGAAGCGTGGAAATGATTCCAAACCGCATGGTTCTTCATCAGAGTCAGAGAGTGGTTTGGTACGTTTGTTGTTTTTCTGTGGAACTTTCCATGTTTGTTTGTTAAAAGTTCAGCACCCATGCTCCCCGCCCATCATGGTTAGAAAATCTAATCTTATTTTTATGCAAGTCTTGGTTTTCTTGCTGTATACCAAACTAATGTTAGACAGTCTCATTTTGTTAGTGTACAAGATTAGAGTGTCGTGCTGTATACCAAACTAAGGTTAAAAGAAAGTCTCATCTTGTAAGTGAACAAGACTATGGTGTCTTGCTGTAGATCAAACTAAGTTTATAAAAGTCATCTTGTAAGTGTGCAAGCCTATGTTGTCTTGCTGTTGATCAAACTAAGCTTAGAAAGTGTCATCTTGTAAGTGTGCAAGATTAGAGTGTATTGCTGTATACCAAACTAAGATTAGAAGGTCTAATCTTGTAAGTGTACAAGGCTAGGTATTCTTGATGTATACCAAACTAAGGTTAGAAAGTCTAATCTTGTAAGTGTACAAGACCAGTTTTTATTGCTGTATACCAACCTAATATTAGAAAGTCTCATCTTGTAAGTGTACAAGACTAGCTTTTATTGCTGTACACCAAACTAAGATTAGAACGTCTCATCGTGTAAGTGTACACGACTAGTTTTTATTGCTCTATACGAAACTAAGGTTAGAAAGTCTATTCTTGCAAGTGTACAAGACTATATTGTATAGCTGTATACCACACTAAGGCTTAGAAAGTCTAATCTTGTAAGTGTACACGACTAGTTTTTCTTGCTGTATACCAAACTAAGGTTCGAAATCTTAATCTTGTAAGTGTACAAGACTAGTTTTTCTTGCTGTATACTAAAATAAGGTTAGAAAGTCTAATCTTGTAAGTGTACAGCGCTAGGGTTTCTTGCTGTATATCAAACTAAGGTTAGAAAGTCTCATTTTATAAGTGCGTATGAGTAGGGTGTTTTGCAGGATGCAAAGATAAGATTAAAACCTTTATATATAAATATATTAACTCAACAATGACGATATGTTCCTAATTATAAATCATTAGGTTTATTATTTGTAGTTGCTGGGAGTTTTAATTACCTTTGTGCTTTACATACATCTAAAATGTAGTCTCTCATTACACACAATCGATTATGGAATTCATAATCGATCATCCTATTACTTTGCACAACCAACTGATGATTCATTATAATCGATAGTTGAAACAACACTACGTAGATGTACCTGGTTTGACCCAAAGTGAGAGAGAAACAATATGCTTGAGATAAACAATAGGATACAAATTAAATTGTTCTTCCATAACATTTATTTATTTATTTCTTAACGCTACCTCAAGATCGGCATATGTGCTTATATCAGTGACTAATTTAGTCCTATTTCTGGAAGATATGCAAATGGTCAAGGGAATAATGTGATTGATGCATGCAGGCAAGGCAACTGATGCTGTAACTAATCGAATCCACTACCTCCCGCTTCCGCGGCGGACGCTCTAATCAATAGATCACAGGAGAGGTTGTTAGTGGATGCATGAAGTACAAAAAACTTAACAAAGCAGTCGAATTCACAGTTCTTACCATTGGGCACGATACAACTTAAATAATATTCTCCAGAAATGGTTAGTACATAATGTGGTGCAAACGATTCCAATTCTTAGTTGGGCTAACAGATTAAAAAGAGGTTTATGACGTTGGGCCAAAAGTAGAAAACCTTTATTGCACATCTTTATCAACCAGTGGTAGGGTCCTTCGACCCGAACACAACGATGATCTCAATTCCTGAATTAACCAAGAAATTGGCCATACAAATAGGATCTACACTAGCCACATATTAAGTCTGTAAGGTTTTATGAAGCACTCATGAGTTGGTATGAAGGAGGTGATAGTCTGCAAGATTATATCAACCATTCAGTGAGGAGGGGAAAGTATGAAATGTTTAATCAATAATTCAGTGACGAGGTAGATGTCTGGATGGGAAAGTCAGCAATGTTACAGAGGTAGACAGATGAAGTTGAAGGTCTACAATGTTTAATCAATCATTCAGTGAGGAGGTATAATGGAGGTTAAAGTCTGCAATGTTCTATTAAGTACACAGTGAGGAAACAGAATGAAGTTGATAGTCTGCGATGTTATGTTACGCACTCAGTGAAGACGTAGAATGATGGAGGTGAAAGTATGCAATAGTACATGAAGCACTCAGTTTCTAGGTAGAAGGATGGAGGTGAAGGTCTGCAATGTTTAATCAATCATTCAGTGAAAAGGTATTAAGAAGGAGATGAAAATCTGTAATGTTATACTGATCACTCAGTGACGATGTAGAATGAAGGAGTTGATAGTCTGCTATTTTATATTACGGACTCCGAAAGGAAGTAGAAAGGAGGTGAAGATCTGCAATGTTATATTAAGCACTCGTTGAGAAGGTACAATGAATGAAGTGAAAGTCTGCAAAGTTATATCAATCAATCTGCGAGGTGGTAGAATGCAGGAGGTTTAAAAGTTCATGATCTCAACAATTAAGCAAATATATGTTGGCCGAAAATAGGTCGTTCAATAATAAGAAAATGTTACTGCGTACCTATACAGTCACATGTTAAAAAAAAGGTTTAATTTGCGATGTTATAGTAGAAGCGCTGACGACTTCATCTGATTAATATACGTTTTAGACCCGCCGTGTGCAACAGGTGGCCCGCGGGCCCCAACATGGCCTGCCAAGCCTTTTAGTGTGGCCCCCACAGAGCTTCTAACTTTATATTACAAACTTGCATTTCGATCCGAACGTAAAATGTTTGTTAAAAATCAAAACGGCTTGTAGGCGAACTGTAATAAATAGATATGAAGCACGTTACGTCCGCTTGTGGTATTCCCATTTGAATTGTGAATCATATCTGAAATAAAAAAAACAGTAAAGCAGCCAGCCAGACAACCACACTTCCTGTTTACAATCGCGCTACTTTAAGCAACATTTATAAATTCTACAGTGTATGTTTTGATCTCTTTTCCTAAAAAAATATCTTATTTTACCCATTGATCAGTGTTTTCTGCAAGTAAAATATCTTTTATTAATAGCTTGTATGAAATGTGTTATAGTTAATTAATTTTAATACCGTCAGATCTTCCTTCAAATTACTTATTAATAATCTTGAATTTATGGGCGATAAAGCAGTTTCGCACCATTCCGACAACTGTTATTCTATGTTGATTCACAAACAAGACCAGAAAGCGTAAGGCTGTGTAACTATGGTTTATTATGCAGCTATTGGAGTGACTGCTTTATAGTGGTTCATGTTTCTAATTGTAAAGCTAACCCTAGCAAATTACATAACAAAACAACAGTTACACTTACATTACTATTTGACGACAATGTACTACTATAATACACTAGCCCAGTCTAATATTAGCTGCTAAAACATAGAAAATTGTTTCTCATCCCGTTGTATTATGCCAGTTTCGTAAAACTGAATTCCAATTTCTTTTTTTACCTCAGGAAAAGTAAAATGTCAGCAGCTAAGAAACGAAAAATTGATGATGAAGGAAGAGTCTTCAATAATGAATGGTGCACAAAATATCTTGTCATCCAACATAACCATGGTGTTGTCTACATTGTGTGTCAAAGTACATTTGCGGTCATGAAAGAATACAACATTAAACGCCGCTACATCCCAAAACACTCTTCCCGGTTTGATGCAGTTGTTTGTCAGGCACGACCTCACAAAATTGAACACTTGCAAAGATCTATTAAAAAGCAACAAGGTGTGTTTACTAGTTACAAGAATGATTCTCAACTAGTTACTAAGCTGAGCTTTAAGCTGTGTGAATCTATGGTGAAAAAAGGGAAACCATTCAGTGATGGAGAATTCATCAAAAGTTGTCTGACGATGTTCACAGAGTATGCATGCCTAGATAAGAAATATTTGGTGGAGCAAACACGTCTTTTCAGCTTTACTGTGTCACGGAGAATAGATGATCTTTCAGAAAATATTCAAATAACTTTAAAAGAGTCATTAAAATCATGTGCAGCCTTCAGTCTGTCTTTGGACGAAAGCACAGACATAAGTAACACAGCTCAACTGGTCATATTCATCCGAGCAACTGCTGCAAGTTTTGATATTGTTGAAGAACCTTTAGAAATGGCAAGCATGACCTCCACAACTACAGGGCAGGAAACTACTGAACAGGTAATTAAGGTAATGGAAAACTTTTGAACTGGAAACTGCCAACTTATGTGGTCTGGTGACAGATGGAGCTCCCTGCATGACAGGTAGGAACAATGGATTCACCAAAAAATGTCAGTATGTATTTGGAGCACAAGATGAGGTGGTCAGTCACAGCATTATTCACCAAGAGAACTTGCGCACAAAAGTTTTGGATTTTGCAGAAGTGATGAAATATGTTGCTCAGTGCATCAGAGCACAAGGATTAAATCATCGGCAATTTATGGCTTTTTTGGAAGAATTGGATTTTGATTACCCTGATGTTGTCTGTTGTTATCTGCTGTACGTTGGCTCAGTAGAGCTGCTACTTTGAAAAGGTTCTGGAATCTGCGACAGGAGATTAAGTCATTCATGGAGACCAAACATCAGTATGTATGATATTTAAATGATGAGGACTGGTTGAATGATTTGGCATTCCACACAGACATTACACAACACCTATCAGAACTGAATCTGAAACTGCAAGGAAAAAGTCAGCTAGTGAACAAGCTCTTTGAGCATATATGTGCATTTGAGAAAAGGTTGCAACTTTTCCAGGCTGATTTGAGTAAAACTACCCTTACCCATTTCACCTGTCTTGCAACCAGGAAGACTAAATTTCCCGATCTTGATTGTGAGAAATATGCGGCAAGCGTTGAAAAGCTGCGTGATGAGTTTGCAAACCGGTTTGCAGATTTCCGAACGGATGAGATGAAACTGAAATTGTTTGCCCAATCCTTTGACTTTGCAGTGGAAGATAGTCCCGACTGTTGCCAAATGGATCTCATTGAGTTGCAAGCTGATGTGGACATTAAGATGGCTATTCTGAAAACAATTTGGTAGATTTTTACAAAACGTATGTGTGTCAGAAGTAACCAAATTTGTCACATCATAGAAGAAAAATGATATCCCTCTTTGGTAGCACCTACTGTTGTGAGCAATTCTTCTCCAAAATGAAATTCACCAAAACCAGATGTCGAAGCCAGCTGACTAATGAACATTTGGTGAGTCAGTTAAGGGTGGCTACCACATGTGTCAAAGTGATACTGACAAGCTATGCAAGGACAGCACATTTCAAGTGTCACATTAAAAACAATTGTCTGACATGATGGAACATTGTAAACTTAAAGTATGATTGCTAATATTTGTTTATTGCTGCATTGTTGGTATCTTTTGAACAACATATACTGAGAAATAATTTACTCAGTAAGTTGTGTATAGCAGTTATTGTAATGTGCAGTTTTTAATTCATTGTATTAAAACAAATCATTGATTTAATATATTTTCAGAATGGGTGACCCATCTTGTTGTATCAAATACATTATACTGCCCAATGACGAAAAGTGTTGCACACCCCTGTTTTAGACAATTTTGTGAAACAGTGCCCAATATAAAGTATATCGTGATGGCACATCCACACCACTCGCATATCTAGCTTGCGAAGTTTTCATAAAATACAACCAACCGTGTTGCTGGAAATGACGCAAGAAAACATTCAGCTCATTGAAGTATCCATTTTGATAGTATTTCAAACATTGTCCACCAATGTATGAAAGTAAAAGAAAATATATCCAACATTTATAATCTATATTTACTGATTAAATAATGAGGCAGGAGAGGTGAGGACAAATTAATTTTTAAATTGTATCGTAATTAAATCAGATTATCTTTTTAACAATGGGTGAGAGAGATAAGACAAATCAGATATAGTTATATACATTTATTTTAATTGTTTGTTAGCTTTATTTGTTATTATACTACATGATAGTGTATTGTAACATTGTGCACTGGACATGACCTTGTCTAACATGTTGTTCATCTCTGCTAGACCTAATGCTGTTTTAAATTTCATTTTATATAAACAAACTAATACACATCTAAAGTACGTTCTCAGATCCTTTCAAAGCACTAAGTAGTTCTTAAACGTTAAATCTATTCAAAACGTAGCATCTGAATGAGCAACTACAGCAAGCACACATCTAACTTGAATTGCATCAATACAAACCTCTAAGTGATGCCCTGCTGCTAAAGTATTTGAAATTTAAATAACATTTACACATTTGGGTTCTTCCCTGTTAATCGTAACTTAGAAAGAGTCTTATTTCCAATATTTATGCTGGGTAATGCCACCATATTTGTGTTAAAGATCAATTTGGCATTTTCAATGTTCAATTGACTTTGACGTCACTCATCGCATCAATATCAAACGTAATAGGCAAAGTGACATTAATTGTTTAAACTGACTATTCCAATGATAATATTGTTTATTCGTTTCCGTCTGGATTTAATGGATTTCCTTAGAAATTCAATTATACTAATTGTACAGTCACGTATTTTATACCACAATCAAAGTATATTGTTGATAATTAATTTGAATACATCTGTATTTTTCTTAATGTTCCAATTCATTCAGGAATTTGTATGCTAGCTTGTCTTTTAATTATTTTTATTTGATCGCCTATGCAAATACTAGTAAAGAAGGAGCTATTGAGGTCATCGATTACCTTTTTCCGCCTTGATAGAACAACTTAAAATCCGTTAAATATCTGTTAAATATGAATATCAGTTTATCCTGACAAGTTATGCACAATATTTAAAATGATTATATATATATATATATATATATATATATATATATATGTATATATATATATATATATATATATATATATATATATATATATATATATATATATATATATATATATATATATATATATATATATGAGAATTTCAATACAAGAGCTATACGTGCATTAATAATGATATGAAATTAAATAAAACTTAATACGTCAAAAACAATATAGAAGAAAAAAAAAATAATAAACGTTCATGTTGAACCAAATCAATATCTACATGGTACCACTGAACTCTGTATAATCATAGAAGCAATGGTTTGAGAAAGATAGTAATCTTTAGCCTAACAAAAAAAATCAGGAAAAAGTATTCAAAACGTCGTAATGTTATAGACTGGCATCATTAGTGGCTTCGGATACTGTCTGATTTCGTCCACCCTCATCTTTTCTTGACAACAATGTTGCATAGGATTCACTTTTTGTATCGTCCGTTTGCATTCTGGCAATGACAAAGACAGAGTAAAAATTAAATTGTAAACCATAATAGTTGTTATATTTTCTTTTTTAAGATATATATATATATATATATATATTTATATATATATATATATATATATATATATATATATATATATATATATATATATATATATATATATATATATATATATATATATATGCATGGGTTTGTGCGAGAGTGACTGTAAGTTTCTGAAAGCGTGATGATTGTTCTAATTTTTTATGACAATGTATAGATTTTACTCAGCGTGGTTATAACAAAAAGTAATGCAGCTCGACATAACATTGATATAGGTTAAAGGAAATGACATTATGCATTAAAATTAAAAACATCTTTATATATCATGATGAAAATATGTTTAGAAGAGGATGTTGATTGGAAGATAAGAATATGATTAAGCCACATAAACGAGTCAATTTTGCAAATGAGCTATACACATAAAATAAAAACATCCGCTTTAGAAAGTGTTGAAATATTATAAATGTTAACACATAACAAGACAGTAATTTTAGAAAATCAAGCGCCTTTTCAACACTCTTATTTTAGATAATTAAGGTGTACCCAACAAACACAATTTATATAAGTTATCATTTTTGCAGTTTATTCTGAAAATATTTTAGATGTTGTAAAACATTCTTCAATATAACTTCGGCAAGCAAGAAAAGATTTCATTATATTTTTGGACCTAACACACCTAGAAACTGGCTTGTCTGCATTATAAATTATGGTTGTGAATGCTATTTGGGTTTTTTCAAACACTTATACCTTTAGGAAGGAAACTTTAGCGGACAAATCACCTCTATCTGTCTGAACATGGCGCATGCCGTCTTTTATATTTTCCATAGGGGATACAACATGGTTTCTGTGTATCTTACCTCTTTTTCTTACGAACCAAATAGACATTGATAAGTACACTGATAGCAAGGAGACATGCAAGTGAACCAACTGCAGTGCGGAGAACAATGGGACCTACAGCCGATCCTGTAACATAAACATTGATGATCTGAGTTCAATAAATACTTGAATCTGTACTTTAAGAGGTAAGTTTAAATGACGGTAAATAATGTTTTAAATTGTTAGATATGAGGAAATTAAAATGATACAATAAAAAATGTTTAAAGATCTACATAATATAGTGTGAATCAAATGGGTGATAGATAGATAGATAGATAGATAGATAGATAGATAGATAGATAGATAGATAGATAGATAGATAGATTGATAGATAATGTATGTGTGCGTTCAAATCTCTCTCTCTCTCTCTCTCTCTTAATGATATGTATATGTCACATACTTTTATTATATATTGACTTTTACCTTCTATATTATGTGAAGACAGAGGTCGATCAGACTGTGTATTCATTGCGTAATCCGTTGGCAAAGAAGTAACACCTACATTTGCGTAAAGAATGACATTAAGGAAAAGATACACTAGACTAAGTAGGGAACACAACTAAAAGTAAATCATTTTTGCTAAATAAATATAACATACAGCTACTGCTTTACTAACTTAAATACATCGTTACCGCAACCTCTCAGTACATGATATTACAAGATAGCATCTTGGGCCGAGTAAATTCTACTTCATCTGACTGACCAATAACATTACTTATTTATCCTGATAATATAAATTGTCTAATATTTTTAATTCAAAAATGATAGATATATATTCTAACATATATTACAGCGATGCAAAACTATACAATTCATGAGATATTATTAATATTGGAATTAAAATTTTTTCCAACAAACCTTACCTTAGCGAAAACACGCTATACAAACATATTAGCATGTACGACGAACAGTAGAGGACAATAAATAAACATTCATGAAACATACATCATTGCGTCATTTTGTCAAAACGATGTACTCGTTTCCTGGAAATATCGATCCTATTTTGCATGTACGTGCGTACAAATATAAAAAAGAATCAAGTTCTGTCTGATCTTTATTGAAAATTTTACAATGTAAATTCTAGAGATTGATGAATGTTTAGAAAGTGTATATTTTTCAAATTTAATTTCTGTAAAAAGAAAAGCAAATGATTGTTATACTTTTTTATATGCGATCTAACATGTTACCTTACTAAAGTATATCATTGTTACAGCTGCATCATTACAAATCCAATCTTTAGTAGAGAATGCGATTCGTACTTGAATTCCTAGACATTGATGTAAATAGGTATAATAACTAAACATAGTTCCTAGGTTAAGGTGCGCACTATGGGCAATACTGTACAATGCAAATTATCATTAGAGACAGAATACAGACTATTTTTGGTTCCTTCGAAGCACGAGGGCCATGCGTGCTCCATAGACACATAGGTGAGGCTCAGTAATGTATGTTATGACCTATAAACGACAAGGCCATCTTATCCCAGAAATGGAAATACTATTTTTCAACCGCGTTCTCACAGTCTAGTCAAGAATTATATTTTGTAGATGAGATAAGTGTAGTTAATTTTAGAGATTTATATGTGGTCTAATGAATTGAGAAGTAACACATTTATAAATAATTTCACTTACCTCTAAAGTGCCTGTAACTTATTATTATTATTATTATTCTCGGTGTGTAGAAAAACAAAGAAATATAAAATCTCATTCTAATTGTGTGGCATATAAAATCCCATCCTCAGTGTGTAGAAAACAAAGAAATATAAAATCCCATTGTCAGTGTGTAGCAATCAAGGGAAATATAAAATCCCATTCTCAGTGTGTAGAAAAACAAAGAAATATAAAAATCACATTCTCAGTGGGTAGAAAAACAACGAAATATAATATCCCATTCTCAGTGTGGAGAAAAACAAAGAAATATAAAATCCCATTATCAGGGTGTAGAATAACAAAGAAATATAAAATCCCATTCTCAGTGTGTAGCAAAAAAGAGAAATATAAAATCCCATTCTCAGTGTGTAGCAAAACAAAGAAATATTAAATCCCATTGTCAGTTTTTCGCAGTCAAAGGAAATATAAAATCCCATTCTCAGTGTGTAGAAAAACAAAGAAATATAAAAATCACATTCTCAGGGTGTAAAAAAACAAAGAAATATAAAATCCCACTCTCAGTGTGTGGCAAAAAAAGAGACATGTAAAATCCCATTCTCAGTCTGTAGAAAAACAAAGAAATATAAAATCCCATTCTCATTTTTTTAGGAAAAAAATGAAATATAAATTCCCAATCTCAGTGTGTAGCAAAACAAAGAAATATAAAATCCAATACTCAGTGATTAGCGGAAAAAAATATAAATCCCAATTTCACTGTTTAGCAAAATCAAGAAATATAAAATCCCTACACAGTGTGTAGGAAAACAAAAGAAAAATAAAATCCCATTATCAGTGTCTAACAAGACAAAGAAATATGAAATCCCATTCTTAGTGTGTAGAAAAGCATATTTGGCATGTTCGACCATCACTCTAAAGGGACATTTCTCAGTATGTAGGAAAACAAAGAAATATAAAATCCCATTCTCAGTGTGTAGCAAAACAAATAAATATAAAATCACAATCTCAGTGTGCAGCAAAACCAAGAAATATAAAATCACAATCTCAGTGTTTAGGAAAACAATAAATATAAAATCCCAATCTCAGTGTATAGAAAAACAAAGAAATATAAAATCCCATTCTCAGTGAGTAGGAAAACAAAGAAATATAAAATCCCAATCGTAGTGTGCAGCAAAACAAATAAAGATAAAATCCCAATCTACGTGTGTAGAAAAACAAAGAAATATAAAATCCTAATCTCAGTGTGTAGGAAAGCACTGAAATATAAAATCCCATTCTCAGTGTGTAGCAAAACAATTATATAAAATCCCATTCTCAGTGTGAACAGAAAACAAATTGATCGAGAACTATATCTGAATATTCGAATGAAATTGATTAATAAAAAGAAACACTTGATAAAGATTACACAACTTACTTGTTTGGCATGTTCGACCATCACTCTGAAGGGACATGTCATCAGGGCAGGCACACATTTTAAGACCACCAGGGCGCGGGAAACAAAAATGGCTGCATGTACCACTTGCATTTGAACAACCATTTCTTTCTAAAATATACAACGCATTATAGAGTAAAAGGACTGGCACAGCAAAATATGTTATATTTACATATAACGCGTGTTCAAAATAGTACATGCTTCATTAGGTCTTCAAACAAAGCAAATGATAAATACAAAATAAATGAGGGTCTCTCGCTATGTACTATACGAGACAGGATGTTACGATAGATGTTTGGTCAATATTAGCCATATACAATACCACAAGATTTTAGATGCAACAGTTTAAAATACAGCTATATGATGGCATCCTAACTGTATATCTTTATTTTAAAATACAGCTATATGATTGCATCCTAACTGTATATATTTATTTTGTAACGGGTTACTGACTCGTGTTGGTGTTCCGAAATCATATGGCAAATAACAGACCTTTCAAGAGCACTGGTTTCAATAAGGAGTCTCTTTTGCAAGGGATCGCACATTACAAGAAACTGACAACGAACTGTGGAAAACCAGTGTCTGACTAGCTTGAGATGTATTGACTCTAAATGGTTTTTTTTCAAAAGCAAATAAAAATTTATCCAAGACAAACAAATAAAACACAGAAACCGTTGTTTTCTCAAAGCTTCACATGGCCGCTGGTACAGTACTTAAACCTTTAAATTTTAATGTATCAAATACTTTATTGCAACCTGCTGCGGATGCCGGTAAACTATTGACCTAAAAATCTGTGAGCTTTAACGACACCTGTTGTTTTATGGAAATGTATGTAAGCGCAAATTATATCCCGGATATTTCACAATTATAGTAGCGGTTAGCAACCCAATTTAGAGAATTAATCTTTTTAAAAATGTGTCGGCTGCAAAAGATAATTGTATTTGTGCATCGCTGTCTTTTTATATTCATCTTGCTTTAAATGGCTTGGTTTCAATTTCTGGTGCTGGGTATTCAGTAAGATTTATGTCCTTTCTTGCTTTCTATCATTTTCCATTAAAACAAACCCCACAGTAAGTCTAAAGTAGTTCTAGCTCAGAGTATATATTAGTTGTTAACTTTTACTCCAAAGTATTTATAAAGTAGTCCAAGGTCAGATTAGTTGCTTAGTTTTACTCTAAAGTATTTATAAAGTAGTCCAATGTCAGAGTATATATTAGTTGTTTAGTTTTACTCCAAAGTATTTATAAAGTAGTCCAATGTCAGAGTATATATTAGTTGTTTAGTTTTACTCCAAATTATTTATAAAGTAGTACAATGTCAGAGTATATATTAGTATTTTCCTTTTACTCCAAAGTATTTATAAAGTAGTCCTAGGTCAGAGTATATATTAGTTATTTAATTTTACACCAGAGTATTTATAAAGTAGTCCTAGGTCCGAATATATATTAGTTGTTTAGTTTTACTCCAAAGTATTTATAAAGTAGTCCAAGGTCAGAGTATATATTAGTTGTTTAGTTTTACTCTAAAGTATTTTTAAAGTAGTTCAAGGTCAGTATATATTAGTTGTTTAGTTTTACTCCAAAGGTTTTAGAAAGTAGTCCAAGGCCAGTGTATTTATTCGTTGTTTAGTTTTATTCCAAAAGTATTTATAAAGTAGTTTAAGGTCAAATTATATATTAGTTGTTTAGTTTTACCCCAAAGTATTTAAAAGTAGTCCTAGGTCAGAGTATATGTTAGTTATTTAATTTAACACCAGAGTATTTATAAAGTAGTCCTAGGTCAGAGTATATGTTAGTTGTTTACTTTTACTCCAAAGTATTTAACAGTAGTCCTAGGTCAGAGTATATATTAGTTATTTAATTTAACACCAGAGTATTTATAAAGTAGTCCAAGGTCAGAGTATATATTAGTTGTTTAATTTTACACCAAAGTATTTTAAAGTAGTTCAAGGTCAGTATATATTAGTTGGTTAGTTTTACTCCAAAGTTTTTAGAAAGTAGTCCAAGGTCAGTGTATTTATTCGTTGTTTAGTTTTATTCCAAAAGTATTTATAAAGTAGTTTAATTTCAAATTATATATTAGTTGTTTACTTTTACCCCAAAGTATTTATAACGTTCTCCAAGGTCAGAGTATATATTAGTTGTTTACTTTTACTCTAAAGTATTTATAAAGTAGTCCTTGGTCAGAGGATATATTTGTTGTTTAGTTTTACTACATAGTATTTACAAAGAAGTCCAATGTCAGATGATATATTAGTTGTTTGCTTTTACTCCTAT
This sequence comes from Unio pictorum, assembly GCA_030141615.1. Lineage (NCBI taxonomy): Eukaryota > Metazoa > Mollusca > Bivalvia > Unionida > Unionidae > Unio > Unio pictorum. The sequence goes on along the minus strand of JARLTB010000117.1, from coordinate 3,614,149 downwards.
TTATAAAGTAATCCTATGTCAGAATTTTTATTTTTTGTTTAATTTTACTGAATTTAGAAGAAATTGTTTTCATTATTTCCGCCAAATACAATTAAGGATAAAAGCAACAAAATACGGCGATGCCCAATATCAAATACGCTGAATATGGACGGTTGACCGTTCAAACATTATTTTAGTCGCATCTAATTAAGTCAGCTTACACATTTTAAAGCGGAGAATGTACCAAGGGTTACGAGTTCTATATTTAGACCAAATCCTAATATTGTTCGCCATCACCCTCAAGTGACTTCATCTGTTGTTATTTGACACTAGTTTTGCAATGTTTGATGTCAGATTATTTTTGCACTTATATATGCAATGGCGTTAAACCTAAAATAGCAACAACTTACTTGATGGGCATGACGGAACGAATTTAGATCCTCAGAATGACTATTGTGCCTACTTGAGTGACAATCATCACTGATAATTTCCCCCATATGGCAGGGGTACATACTGTTTTTCGTCCAAGGGCTAGATGTTATTGTATAAGACCACTCGAGGGCCGCTAATACATTTATTTAATATCACTACCGTTAACGGGCCAGATTTACTTATTGATTTAATTTAGTCAAATGGGCCAAATAGAACTTGTTTGTACCCTTGGTATGGTTTAGTGTGTGCGAGTATGTGTATGGCCTGATTTTATAAGGTATGTTTCTCTGATTTTATCCTCCTATTTTCTACTCTAATCTGCACATAATGTTTTGGATATTGTATGCGAGAGTTGTCGAGTTGTATAGGTGATGTTCGCATATTTTGTTTGCGAGATTTCTTCACGTTCTGTTACTCCCTAAGACAACAAGGCGTTTTGGATATACTGTATATATGGGTTGTGATTGCATATATAGTGTTTGAGAATATTTGTGTTTGATTTCATCTTCGCTGATATTCTAAGTTAACACATGCACATACATATGGCTTATATGGCAAGGGTACACAACCTGTTTCGTTCAAGGGCCGGATTGCATTATCTAAGACCACTCGATGGCCGCTAATACATTTATTTAATATAATTACCATTAACGGCCCAGATTTCTGTGCTGCTTTACTTAGTCGTAAGGTCCCGATATAACTTGTTTTTACCCCTGGTATGGTTAGTGTGTGCGAGTATTTGCATCGCCTGAATAAAAGGTATGTTTCTCTGATTTCATCTCATTCTTTCATACTCTATGCTAAATATAATGTTTTTGAAATTGTACGCAAGGATTGTTGAATTGTATAGGGGATGTTTACATATTTTGTTTAGGAGATTTATTCACGTTCTATTACACCCTTTGATAAGACAAGTCGTTTAAGATATACTGTAGATTTCGGTTGTGATTGCATATATAGTGTTTAAGAGTATTTGTTTTGGATTTCATTTTAGCTTACTTTCTAAGCTAACACATGCACAAACATATGCCATAATGTACGTAATATGTGGATGGGGCAAAGTAAGAGGGCAGTTTTGTACCTTTGGTATCTGATTCTTTAAACACATGAAGATCAACAATGTTTCCAGATGTGGCAGGGCCAAAAGGTGTCGGCTTTCCTCCATCTTTTCCGCTTTTCATTACATTTCTTTAGAAAATCAATCACTTTATACATGACAATATTATCAATTAAGGATAAAAGCAGACAAATACGATGATGCAGATGATATTTTTATACGAGCTTTTAAAGTTTCATTTGTATCGTAATTTAAATGTTCATGTTAATGTAATGGTCCGTCCTATTAGCTAGGACTATTTATTGTTCTATAGCGTTATGGATTGAGCTATTGTCAGAACAAAAATAGAGCACATGTTAAATAAATATCATTAAAGGATTAATATAATATGACTGACTGATATCCCTGTCAATACATCCACACTTTTTTAACGTAAAAACCAACTGCTTGCCATAAACATAGTGTCGTATTTTTTAAGACAGAAATAAATATTTCAAATTAGAATAAATAGGTCTGTGACACTGCTTACATGGCTGACACCCATGACACAAATCAAATGATTCAGTAGAATGAAAATGTGCAGTCGTACCTATGACTAGGTGATATAAAGTACAGGTATGACTGGTAGAAGGCCATCCTGTGGAACATGGCTTTATTGTCCTTGTAAATGAGCTGCCGATTCCAACCGTTCACATCAGCTTTGTATATGCCACCAGCGATACACCAGTACAAAACTCCCTCTGCAAAGGATTCATCGAGTATGTATCTAGATGTTGTAAGATCTACCTGTATTGTTCTAAAAATAAATATAGCTGCCTGACATGATAGGTTTTGTCAGATGCAGTGCAGTGTTTCCGTTACAAGATGCATATTGTTGGGACTTACGTCACAGATAATCTAAACCTTATCTTTGCTTCAAGATGGAATATGATTTAATGATGGTACGTGTAGTCCTGACAAATGAAATGGCACATAGCATGAATACATTAACATAGTACGGACGCGTAAGAAAACGTACTACAACACCTACGTAATATTGGCGGTTCCATTTCAATAGAGAATGGGTATATGTGGTCCTAATGTTACACACCAGATGTTTGCGATCATTTTCAGTCAATTAATATAATTAAATCAAGAAACCGAGTGAAAAATGTTACATCTGCATCCCGATTAGCTAACAAAAATCCCTACTATATGCGTGTAGACTTTAGTCAGTTTCGAGGAAAATATAAAGCCGTATGTGACAGTTAAATCCGATCTATCCATTAGCTCAAAGATACACTATCATGGTATATACATTCATCAGATGTGCCGTGTACTTATATGCAATACCATGGTAGACATTCATCAGTAATACCCTGTACTTCTACGCACAAACTTTTAGACATTGATCAGAAAGAGGCAGCGTGTACTTATATACACTAACATTGTAGACATTGATCAAAAGTACCGTGTACTTATATACACTAACATGGTAGTCATTGATCTGGAAAGAAGAAGCGTGTACTTATATACACTAACATGTTAGACATTGATCAGAAAGAGGCAGCGTGTACTTACATACAATACCATGTTAGACATTGATCAGAAAGAGGCAGCGTGTACTTATATACACTAACATGTTAGACCTTGATCAGAAAGAGGCAGCGTGTACTTATATACACTAACATTGTAGACATTGATCAAACGTACCGTGTACTTATATACACTAACATGTTAGACATTGATCATAAAGAGGCAGCGTGTACTTATATACACTAACATGTTAGACATTTATCAGAAAGAGACAGCGTTTACTTATATACAGTAACATATTAGACATCGATCAGTAACAGCGTGTACTTATATACACTAACATGGTAGTCATTGATCTGGAAAGAAGAAGCGTGTACTTATATACACTAACATGTTAGACATTGATCAGAAAGAGGCAGCGTGTACTTACATACAATACCATGTTAGACATTGATCAGAAAGAGGCAGCGTGTACTTATATACACTAACATGTTAGACATTGATCAGAAAGAGGCAGCGTGTACTTATATACACTAACATTGTAGACATTGATCAAACGTACGGTTTACTTATATACACTAACATGTTAGACATTGATCAGAAAAAGGCAGCGTGTACTTATATACACTAACATGTTAGACATTGATCAGAAAGAGGCAGCGTGTACTTATATACAGTAACATATTAGACATCGATCAGTAACAGCGTGTACTTATATACACTAACATGGTAGTCATTGATCTGGAAAGAAGCAGCGTGTACTTATATACACTAATACGGTAGACATGGGTCGGAAGTAGACATTGATCAGAAGCAGCGTGTTTTTATATACGCTACAATAAATGAAGACAAAGATCAACAATAAATTTCAGCCAAGTCTATTCATTTCTGGGCGTTTAGTTATCTAAAGTAAAATTATATAAGTATTTTGTTTTCTTTATATAATGTTTCACTTTGTTTACAAGAGTATGAAGGAGGCGTCTCAATGAAAAGTATTTAGATGATGGAAAGAGATACGCAAGATACTGTACTGACGGGATTCCTTTTCGTAAGAACTGTATTACTTTAATAAAAGCACCTTCAATTACTGCAAAGAAGAAAACTGGCACCCACCTCACATTCAGTACTTTCAAAATTTTATGGAATAACGGCCACTTAAAGTTATGGCTGTAGAATAACAACTGTGAAATTAACAATTTTACAGTTAATTTATAAGGCTGCTTTATTGACACTTTGTTTTATCAAAACTAAAGAAAGAATTATAACCATCTTGTAAATGTTGCCTTCTTTGGTTATACATAGATCTAGAATGGATAGCTAATCAGATACCAATAATAATTGCAATGTAATTTATATTAATGCATGTCCTTGTGAACAGCACAGCGTAATTTGTAAACTTATTTTAGATATAATAAGGTTTGGAGAGGTATTTGATAAAGTATATTGAAGGTATGGGTTATAAAGAAGCAGCCGCGCAGATCATTTCTTCGACTGGCGTCCTTTTCTTCATTAGCAATGTTATTAATCCTGACGATAGAACAAGTATCACAGCTAGAATTAATGCATTGCAGTAAGGGCACCATTGCACTTGCTCTATTTCAGGTTTATATTTCCTCGTCAATATCTGCATTATTTGGTTGGATGAATAGGGTTTCGTGCTTGTTTCGCTATGACAATTTGTACATGCTCTTAACAGCTTATTTAAACCTCTTCTAAGATCCTCCAGGACAGTTGCAAACCCATTAAGCAAAGACGATATACATGGGCTTAGTGATCATAAATTTATCAAAAACACACAGAGAAAATAAAAATCTATCATCAAACCTGCAATGTCGATAGCCAGGCCAGATGGTTCTGCATCTCCTGTGTTGATTAACTCCCGTTTATTTGTGCCATCGTAGTTTGCCGTTTCAATCTTGCCATTGGTTCCAAAATTGGTCCAAAATATGGTACTGCAATTAATAGATAAGATAATCCTTACTATCTAACAATTAAAACTGTTTCTTACGGTAATATATAATAAGGAGTTTCAGGCAATCGAATGAATATAAAATATAGAGAGCAGCATATAAAATAGTCATCGCAGTCACCGCACAGTATAACACTAGTGAACTGAATGTCAGAAATGTTATATATAAATTAGTCAGATGTACGTGTATTTATCTATATATATATATATATATATATATATATATATATATATATATATATATATATATATATATATATATGTATGTATGTATGTATGTATGTATGTATGTATGTATGTATGTATGTATGTATCGCTATGTTTGTTGTGTAACTAACACTTGTCAAATGAGGATGGTCTGGTACGTCAAATGCTTTAATAAAGCCTTAAATTCCATTGTCCTGGATATCACGGTCAGTAAAAGTTATAAACTTTTCGTATTCAGTATAACAAAAAAACATTGAAGAAAACGTGGAAGTAAAGATTGAACTATCCTCCATTCATAATAAACTAAACAAACGTTCTTTATAAGTTTCGATACATTTATCTTACTCTGAATATAAAGTAGGCGACAGCAATTCAAATCAATGTAATGATCATTGTAAACTTTTTAGATTCCTTATATAGTCAAAAACGATTTTAATTAACACTCTAACACTAGTTTCTTGAACATTGATTAATATAGTTAAATCTCTTTATAAGTATACCAGTATTGCAGTGTAGTGACCGGACTCTAATGGAACCGTGTTAAAGTTTCTCATTTGACTAAGATTTTGGTTTCACTGGGATTCACAAATTGTACATAGTCACATGAATAATAAAGAATTGAGTGTATTTCTATCGAGTTTTATAGTGCGAGTTTTTACACTGGCTAGCGCAAGTGAATTCATCTGTGGTTGTAAGGACATTTTACGTAATTCATAAAAATATCTGTACATATTTGCGCTATATTACAAAAACTTGACTTTGACAAATATCACTTTAATCTGCTATACCGATTATCGAGTTGCATATTTCTCACAAAAAAATGTGATATTAAACATCCTTGATCGCTTCATTTATATATTATTTCGATAATCATAAGATCTTTTCAACTGTGTTTCTGTATGCGCCTATACTTCAATAATGCACTTTACTGTATACGTTATGTATACGTAAATGACTTACCGAGATCTGTGTTAAACTTTAGTATTTACATGTATCAGCTTATCTTGTTGAGAGCTGTGAATGTTCCCTGAAACCGAGCTCGCTTTATTTATTTATGATATAGCATTACTCGATCTTCCATTTAGCTCAATGTCTGCACGTTTGTGGATAGCACATACAACGTAGCCTTGAGGAATTGCTTTTAAAGCGTATTTAGAATGTTCATCATTCACTTTGGAGTTTTTACAGTGCACAGGCTTGAATCTATATTAGCGTTTAGAAAAGAAAATTGAAACAAATATTCAACAAGGTCATTATATAACAGAATTTTGTGTTTTGATAAAGAAACATATATGAGTATTCAGCACATTTTATGTTGAACCATTTGCACATATTGTTGTCCTACAGTTTCATGGGTTTTTTTTCTTTATGGTTTCACGCCATTTTTAAACACAATATAGGCTATACATGCCGGACAGTAATAGTGGTGGAGGAAGAACCCGGCAAACCTCGGAAAGAACCACCGACACACGAGAAGCTACTGGCAGGCTTTCTCACATAACTACATTAGCCGAATCTTAGACTCGAACCAACGCATACAGAGGTCAGATGGCAGTAATCCGTAACGGACAGCGCTTTAGACCACTCGGCCACTCGGGGCCCCTACAGTTACATCGCATAACTGCTAACTGTAGTAGATATGTTGCCGTGACCAAAATATAATTGCAAACTATATTTGTGCAAAACTGTTGAAAAAAATCAATATAGGAATGTGCTTTTAAAAAAGCAAACTACGTTCTAAATATTAGGATTCCACCCCTGCCCAGGCTGCAGGCTTTAACATGTTTTGTTCTGGTTCGGTGACTCGCAAAATGATTCGTAGATGCATTTAAAAATACATTATTACGTCAACCAGTTGATACAAAATGTCACTCATCGTCAATAAAGGATACGTAACAGTCAGAATATATTGCCATGATCCAGAAGTAACACATACACGTTGTTAATCGGAATTGGGACGCACCCTTTTTAGATCTACCATCAGCGACGGAATACCGAGTGGCCGTGTGGTCTAAAGTGCTCTCCGTTACGGATCACTCCCATTTCACCTCTGTCTGCGTGTGTTCATGTCTCGGATTCGGCCAATGTGGGTATGTGAGAAAGCTTGGCAGTAGCTTCTCGTGGATTGGTGGTTCTTTTATGGGATTTACACGTGTTTTTCTTCCAACATTTACGCTGGCCGCCATGTTTAGCCTATCATGTGCTGAAAATTGCGTTAAACCCTAGAACAACTACAACTAAAATCTACCATCTGCGTACGTAGGAGTTGGGGGGGGGAGGAGTAATATGATATATGTTTTATGTTTGGATTCTTTGGCAGTATGTATTTAAACTTAATTTATATTTCTGCGAAATGTAATGGTGCTACATACGAATGCAAAAAACAGCAAATATAATCTTAAATCAAACCTACCAGAAATAGCAATCGACTGTCCAGTGGACAAATAATTGGTGACAAATAATAATTCCTTCACTGTTACAAAGAGACCAGCGAGATCAGGCCAGATGATCTCGAGCTCCAGTGCAAATACATGCATAACATCAAATGATAAATAATCTTGCTATTTTACAAGTCTAGATGGCACGGGCACTGGAGTAATACATGATGTCACATCAAGGAAAACTCTTAAACGTCTCATACATGCAGCACTTTCTAATACATGTTGGCGCCATTTTGTAATGGAATCTTGTTATAAACTCAGACAATTTGGAAACAAATGGAGAAATAAACACCCTTAAATAACAAAAAATGCCACCGGTATTTTGAACCGATAAAAACAATAAATTCTACCGATATTTTGACCCGTAAAAAACAATAAATCCCACCGAAATTTTAAATCGGAAAAAACATTAAATCACAAAGAACAATTAATCCCACTGAGATTTTAACCCGTAAATAACAATAAATCCCACCGAGATTTTGCCCAAAATTATATTGTGTACTAGGAATTGTGTCTTGCATGAATAAGATACCAGTTACAATGACCCGTGTATGATGAAACAGTAAGTACCCATTTACTGGATTGGTCACAATAGCATCGGGCTCTTCAAATTTACTTCGGACAATCACTTTCTGTGAAGAACCATCCAAACTAAGTACAGCTATTATCCCATTTTCTTTGTCTGTATAAAATAATAATCTCGACATCGCATCTACTGCAATTCCTTGAGGTGAAGAGTCTACAATGGGAAAATGTATTTAACGAAATAATATCAGATACATTAGAATTGTGGAATTTTAAGATCCTTCAAATAATCATATTAATCAAAATAAGTATTTTCGACCTCGAAAACGTACATTGATTTAGACCATTATAACATAAAAACCGCATAGATAGATAGATAGATAGATAGATAGATAGATAGATAGATAGATAGATAGATAGATAGACAGACAGACAGACAGACAGACAGACAGACAGACAGACAGACAGACAGACAGATAGATAGATAGATAGATAGATAGATAGATAGATAGATAGATAGATAGATAGATAGATAGATAGATAGATAGATAGATGCTAAATAGTAAAACGCTTTAGTGTTTTCTAGTTGCTCAGAAATGAGTGTATATAGTACCTCGAAGTTGATAGGCTTTCGCTTTAACTAGAAGAAAAAGCTTATCTTACATTTGAGAATTTTGTATTCATATTATAATAATATATGACGTATTAGTTTAATGTAGCTTAATTAAGAACTATGTTACCATATACAAATGGAGGCGTGATACATAATGAACATAGGAGGTTTTACCGTGGGTAAATGTTAGACAAGTTCAAATGATCAAGAAACAAAATATCAGTACAATATTTGGTGTCTAACTAGTAGTAAGTTATATGTGTTAATTTGGAAATATATCATTTTCTGATAAGGAAACAGCAATCGCACATTGGTCAGCACCATGGAAAATCTAGGGAACTGGGTCAGATGTAATGCTGTGTCAACCCTTTTGGGGTGTTATATAGTATTTATAGATACATGAATATGATAATATAATGTGCAGACAGAAGAACGACAGATGAGGACTTAATAGAAGAGATAAAATGCATACTATAATGGAGTGATAGACAAATATTATGAACGTACCCTAGTACTAAGATGTAGTGTAGAACTTGGTGTGGTGGCCAGCAAAAAGCTTAACGGGTCAGATAACAAATCCTAACAGGTCAGATGACAAAGCCTAAAAGGTCAGATGACAAATCCTAACAGGTCAGATGACAAATTCAAACAGGTCAGATGAAAAACCTTAACATGTTAGATGGCAAACCTTAATAGGTTAGATGAACATTTACAATTGTTCAATGACAAGTATGCAGTCGCTGAATTTATGCAGTGATATTTGAACATATATGTGTTATATAGTTCGTATTTATAACAAATTAGCACCTGTGGAATATATAACACATGCGCAAATGTGCATGATATGTTAATTTAAGGATGAAAGACAATAGATCGCAAACACTTTGTTGATGATGGTGAAGACAATATGGTGCAAACACACTTTGCAGATGTTGGTGAAGACAATATGGTACAAACGCTTTGTATATGATGGTGAAGACAATATGGTGCAAGCGCTTTGTTGATGATGGGGAGAACTATATGGTGCAAGTACACAATGTAGCTGATGGTGAAGAAAATAGGCTGCAAACCGACTTTGTAGATGATGCTGAATACAAGAGGGTGCAAACACTTTGTATATGATGATGAAGACAATAGGGGGCAAACACACTTTGTAGATGAAGAAGACAAAACAAGTGCAAACACACTTTATGGATACTGCTGATTACAATAGGGTGCAAACATATAATAACTCAAAAAAGCATATAGCATATCTATACAAAACAAATTTAAAAAACCGTACCAAAAGGAGAACTTACTGACTTTTAAATGGCGTATAACCTTTTGGTTCCTTCCAGAGATAGTAGCTGAGAAAATCATATGAAGCGTGGTATCGGTCCAGAATATAGTTTCATTTATCGGGTCGTACGATACAGCATGAGGTTTCTCTAGGTTTTGAAGTGGAAGTTCAATGCTATGGCCATTATTCGAGTCTATGGCATATATACTAGATCTGTCATTTGTTGCGATTAGGAGAATACTGGCTTTATTGTAAAAAAGATATGGATAGAAAAATCAAATTTACGTAAGAAGCTGATCGTGGATTACAATGGTACACATATCAATGTATAAATATATGTTTTGCATTGAAATGCAGCGCACATCAACAAATCAAAATAACGTACAACTTCTCTCTCTCTCTCTCTCTCTCTCTCTCTCTCTCTCTCTCTCTCTCTATATATATATATATATATATATATATATATATATATATATATATATATATATATCACTAAACAGACTGACGAAATTGGTTTAATGGCTATTGTTTATAAAATATGTTACTCATGATCTCTGTGGACATATGAATATGTCAGGATTGTCAGAGTTGGTATAGATCTTTCAATTTGGTCATGAATGCCACATTATATATATACATGACATTTCTCTGCATGAGTACGAAATATCCTCTCCTATAGTTCTTTGTTGATCTGTTTCATTTTATTGTTTATATCGCCAGAGCCTTCCGAAAGTCATTCTGACTTTTCTCGGTTACTTCAATTACATGTTGTGTAGGTTTAAAAACATTATGTATAGTGTTTTAATCTGATTTGACTGAGATGTTATGCATTAAATATAGACTGAATTATATGTGTAAACTATTTGGAAGATTGTTTTATTATATAAAACAATATTTTGTACATTAAGTTACGACTATATTTCTAGTCTATATGACGACTTTCATCCGTCTATCTGTTTGTGTTGCAATGTCTCTATGATTGTGTTAGCTATGAATGTATTAACTATAAATTTGTTAACTATAATTGTGTTAGCTATGAATTTTAACTCTAAGTGTGTTGACTATCAATTTGTTTGCGATAAATGTGTGAAATATGAATGTCTTAATCATGAATGTGTAAACTATCAAATTATTACCTATCAATGTGTCACCTATACATGTATTAATTAGTAACGTGTTTGCAAATGGTAATTTTGCACATTTAATAAATATGCGGAAAAATATAAATAAAAAATAAAATCAAGTCATATTGACTAGAATTATTATTACTATATAGAAATAAAAATAAATAATTACAATTATTGTTATTATCATTCTTATTAGTAGTAGTGGTAGTAGTTATAGTAGAAGTGTCACTATAGTAGTAGTAGTAGTACTATTGTAGTAGTAGTAGTAATTGTAGTAGTAGAAGTACTATTGTAATAGTAGTATTAATAGTATTAATATTGAAATAGTAGTAGTAGCATTAATATTGTAGTAGTAGTGGTATTACTAATGTAATAGTAGTAGTAGTATTACAATCGTAGTAGTAGTAGTAATATTGTAGTAGTTGTATTATTACTATTGTAGTAGTAGTGGTATTACTAATGTAATAGTAGTAGTAGTATTACTATCGTAGTAGTAGTAGTAATGTTGTAGCAGTTGTATTATTACTATTGTAGTAGTAGTGGTATTACTAATGTAATAGTAATAGTAGTATTACTATCGTAGTAATAGTGGTAATACTATTGTAGTAGTAGTAGTAATATTACTATTGTAGTAGTAGTAGTGGTAGTATTACTATTGTAGTAGTAGTAGTGGTAGTATTACTATTGTTGTAGTAGTAGTATTACTATTGTAGTAGTAATAGTTGTGTGATCATTATTATTATTATTATTACTATTATTATTATGATGATGATTATTATTATTATTATTATTATTATTATTATTATTATTGTATTATCATTGATTTGTAAAATTAGCACCTAATAATGTTTCATATGATAATATGAAAATAATCTGTTTTTGGAAGTGAGCACAAATACGTAAAAAAAAAGGACTAAACACAATAAATATGGCATGTATATATGAAATTAAATACAGCACGAAAACCTGCACATAAGGCTTTCAAGTATTCAATTTTTTCAGAGTTAAGCCTACAAAACGTATATTATTTTTACCTTCGAAATAATGAACGCAATCATTCTCTTATATTCAATATGAATCCAGCTGTCAACTTAGTTATCTAAATTAATGCTTATAATTGTTCAAGTTTTAACGGAATTGTTTAGTTCCGACTTTATATAGAAACAATTATCATTAAAAAACACAACTTATAATATCCATAAGCATCGTTCATTATTTATTCGTTATTGTATACTATTACTACTACTACTACTACTATTACTACTACTACTACTAACTAATAATAATAATAATAATAATAACAATAATAATAATAATAATAATAATAATAATAATAATAATTATTATAATAATATTAATATAAATAGTAATATGAATAATAATAATAATAATATTTATAATGATAATCAGACTGAAAATAATAATAATGATACCAATAATAATAATAATAATAATAAAATTATTATTATTAATAATAATAATAATAATAATAATATGAATAATATTAATATGAATAATAATAATATGAATAAATAATAATGATAATAATAGTTATAATACTAATATTGAAAATACTTTTAATATTACAAATAATATGAATTATACCAATAATAATAATAATAATAATAATAAAAATAATAATAATAATAATAATAATAATAATAATATTGATAGTAATACTACTAATAATATTGATAATAATAATACTAATAATACTAATAATAATAATAATAATAATAATAATAATAATAATAGTAATAATAATAATAATAATGGTTATGAGGAATTGTTATAGTTCCTAATTTATTGTAAGTCTAACCGCTTTACAACATGTATAATGATATGACTACAAACAAAACAGATAAACAAAACAAACGCCATTAAATTAGAAAACATAAAGAAATGCAGAAAATATTTAACGTAGGAAACATTATTAGGTCTTTAAGTTTGTTCTTGTAGTCGAAAAATATAAAGCTTTAAGAACACTTTTGAAAGAGATCACTGTGACCTTGTGTCTAATTTTAATCGGCAATTCGTTCCACGTTGATGATCTCTTGTATGCAAAAGAACGTTATTCATACGACTTCGTTTCCAAAGTGAGAATAATGAGAATACGATTGTCAGAAGAGGAGCGTACTTATCTTGCTGTATGAAGCCACATAGTTATGTTGTACTGGACTCCGTCAGTGCTCTGATCTTGGTGCTCTAAGGATGATTCAAGCTGCTGTGTTTTGAACTTTTTGAAGTTTACGGAGTAGATATTGAGTCGGACCAGACATAATTGATTATAATAGTCCAGTCTTGAAAATACTTATGAACATAAAAGTGTTTTAGAGGCACTAACTGAAAGATATTTGCTAATGGAGCTGATTCACCTCGGCTGAAGACATGCAGCCCTACATTTGACATGTTGCATTGTGAGAGTACAGTCCAGAGTAGCACTTCTGTTTCGAACTGAGTGTGTGAATTTAATATCATTGTAATAACACCGCCTCTTATTTATAACATCTTATCTTCAACATACACCATTTACATCTCCCGTTGAATGGGAAGCTTCATATTTTCCTGTTACTAACATCTTACCATTTTATATTTAACTATTATGGTTTTTTTATATCGCTGGTCGATATTAAACCTTTCTTATTTTATAGCATATAATCTTTTGTATGGCGCTAAAAAGCCTAAACGTGCTGGTGCGCCGTTAAAATTAAATTACTCAATCAATCATAAAACCGTATTTTAAAGGAATATTATATCATGCCGTTTTAATAGTTTGCAATAATAATAAATATCGATGGTGACCATAAAAATCATGGAAACTACTCACATCCTTCGCAGGTTTGACGATCAGGCAGAAGGGTCATAAAATCAGGACAGGAACACATTCTCGACCCACCAGGCAGTGGAAAACAAAAATGGCTACAACCACCACGCCCACCTGAACATCCGTTGGTAGCTGTAATATGAAAGATGTTTAAGATATACGTAAACATGTTCATTCATATATCGCCACTATGCAGCTACCAATTCCAGGGAAATCGAAACTATACGCGTTAAATATTTAGGATTATGTATACATCTAGCACCAATACATATATCATGATCAATATGAAAATCCGATATTCGTACATTTTTCATGTTTAGGTTGAAACTCTGGCATTCATGGATTTGTCATGTTTAGTATGAACATTCGACATTCATACGTTAGTCATGTTATTATGAAAATCCCACATTCATACGTTGGTCATGTTATTATGAAAATCCCACATTCATACGTTGGTCATGTTATTATGAAAATCCCACAATAATAAGTTAGTCGTGTTATTATGAAAATCCGACATTCATACGTTTGTCATGTTATTATGAAAATCCGACATTCATAAATTAGTCGTGTTATTATGAAAATCCGACATTAATACGTCGGTCATGTTATTATGAAAATCCCACATTAATACGTTAGTCATGTCATTATAAAAATCCGAAATTCACAAGTTTGTCATATTTAGTTCGAAAATCCGACATTCATACGTTTGTCATGATTAGGATGAAATTCCGACATTTATACCTTATTCATGTTATTATGAAATTCCGACATTCATAACCTTAGTCATGTTATTATGAAAATGCGACAATCATACGTTTCGCATATTTAATATGAAATTCCCACATTCGTACGTTTTGCATCAGTCTACGTACGTTCAGTATATGACCAGTAAATAGTATCAATTATAAATAAAGGTAAATATAATGAGTATAAGAACTGCTATTCCCCCATCAATAACCTAGTTATCCTGATGCTTCCATGTTCTTTATTATATTTCTTGTGATAACCGTCTTGTGGGCCACTTGATTTTTTCTAGCAATGACATGCTGACGCTCATATTGGTTATACGTTAGTGTCTTAGCCTTTTATAAAATGTTGTTTACTTGAGACATTATTCATTAATGGGTTTAATATTGGTATTATTGTCGAGTTCATTATTTAATATGGTTGGAATTTTTTATTGAAAGTATTGTTCATTGGAAATACAATGTGCCCATTCATAATAATATTTGACAGGAATATTAATTTGGAATTAAATTGATCTCATATAAGATAAGAACAATTATGAATTATTGTATTGTGCTACATCCAAAACTATGATAACATTGTTACACTGTAGGTCATAAGCACATAAGCACATTAGAGACTACGGTCAAGCTCAAACATTCAATAATGGAATGTTTTTGGAATGCCACTGGAATACAGTTAGACACTTTTGATAAATCGTTTAAGACCATTTGGAATTTTACTTGATTTACTGTTCGTTCTTTTCCAATTTTATAGCGTATTGTAGGAAGCAATTCTTTCTTGAATATTACATGACACGTCGGTTTTCGGTGATGTACTTGTAATATAAACTTAAATTCTTGTTCGGAATACGATTTGCTTTAATATGTATCAGAAACTGTTGTTTTTGAAAAGTTAGAAACTTTGTGTTAGAAATTTCAAAGGTTTTTACATAATTCCGAACTCAATAGTGAAACCACAAAAGCATTCCCAACGTAATCTAAATGCTACCCTGGTAAGGTTTGAGTCCATCCAACATAATGAAATGCTCCAGATAGATAGACAAGAAGTGTTATTTTTGTTTTTTTTTCTCAGGCGAACGATTCGTTAACGAAGCAAGAACTTAACAACAATTTTGTCCAATATTTGGCAAGAAATAATTTGGGAGATATAAGTGGTTTAGGTTTCATTAACAAGTCCATATTATGGTCTGCTACTAAAGTAATGTAGATGAAAGTAACGACGAATGTAAAGATAAGAAAGCTCCATCTTACTAAAGAGGAAAGAGAGACAAAGATAACTGGAGAGAGAAATAAAAGAGAGGGAGAGAGAGAGAGCGAGTGCAATGAGAAAGACCAACGCATCAGAAAAGAGATATAGACATAAATATATACAAAATAAGAAAGATAATAGTTGTTGCACAACAGCGAGAAAAGAGACAAGATCAGCTACAACATTAGCAACGAGAATAAAGATGGAAAAGAAGAAAGAGAGAGAAAGAGAAGCATGTAAGATTGGTTAATGTACACAGTAAAGCATGAAAGGAGATTTCAAATTAGATAAATGAATTTGAGACACCAAGTGGAAATCACGCACCTTTACACACGAGTTTAGGTTTTCGTGTTTTCTGAAATCTCAAGTTAGTACCCATTTCTGGTGAAATTCGGAGAGCATGGACGTCATTATTACAAAGAGAAATTATTGACAGACTAAGTGATATTTTATATTTGACTGTCAGTACAGCAGAGTGCTGTTTATGAAGTGGCTAAAAATTCATCTTAAAAGGTTACGAGTTAGCACCTGAGATAAATCAATACAATATTACGAATTGTAGACAATGCAATGACCTCGCCTAGGTAAAAACCAAATTTTTTGATAGATGATACTATACCAAAATTATTGATATAGAAATGATGTCATTAGACAATTCATATTAGTCTTCCATATAATTCTATGAATTCCATCCATATCAATTTATCAAAATGACCAACCGAATTCCAGTGGCATTAAAAACACATTTCATTATTGAATATTTTGACGTGAATGCAAAGTATCTAATGTGTTTATGCCAATGGTACATGTTGTGAGAATGTTCTAATGGTCTTTTGAAGTAGCACAATAAAAGAATTTAAAAGTTGTTCTTGTCGGAGATCACTATCATTCCAAATTAATATTGCTGTCGTGGATTATTATAGGTGGGTTCAAGGTATTTCCAATGCATATTCATTAATTAGAACTAGAACGAAACTTTAAAGGAGTCTGCACGTAGAGCTGACAATTATTTTTTTATTCACAAGTTTCTTTAGTCATTAAGACAAACAAATGGAAACCATCGTATGTACCCGTTTCTGTTACGTGATCACTGAGCTAGCAAAGTGTCGTCTCGACCGGAAATGTTCAGTCAACCTCGATGGTGAAATTCGTTTGACTGGGCATTCTAGGATCAGAACGAATATCACAATATATTTTATCTATTTGTATCGGCCGATAATTACGTGTGATGTTTACAATATTGCAGAACTTGTCGAACTTATCTTTAGTCACAAAAGTCATTTTAAATATAAATATAAATATATATATATATATATATATATATATATATATATATATATATATATATATATATATATATATATATATATATATATATATCAGACATTTGTGAAACTCTTCATACTTAATTATTAGCCATTGATGATGCTTTAGTGGCAATATTCGCACGGATGATTGATGTTGTACAAAAATATAGATGTAATATGATATCGTTTGGAAATATATAAATATAGTTGCTAAAAGAAATCGATAATACATTTCAATTTTCTTTATTATTGTACTTTCCAGTCTTAAAACATATGCACTAATATAGCAATGGTTTTGTTACAACGTATAACAGCTTCCGATTTCACTTGAGCTTTTCCATTTACTCAAATCAGGCCTCTGCTGTGGGCTAAAATCTCTTAACCCAAAGTAGAAAAGGCATTTAATAATATTCTTGGAAGTGCTTTTGATCAATATATGGTCTATCACTATTCAATAGCTTGACTATATTGGAGGGGCTAGGCAGGTTTTAAATTAGCCAAAATTTGGCTAATT
This sequence comes from Unio pictorum, assembly GCA_030141615.1. NCBI lineage: Eukaryota > Metazoa > Mollusca > Bivalvia > Unionida > Unionidae > Unio > Unio pictorum. Next base: position 3,596,362 of record JARLTB010000117.1, on the reverse strand, counting down.
CCTACAAAGTTGTTCTTCACACCCTTAGGTAGGAACCAAATTTTGGAAAAATTAGCCAAAATTTGGCTAGTGTCTTTTAGTATAACCCCCATGTATGGCTGCCAAAGATCAAACTCTAGGTAACTATGATTGGCCAAAATTTGGCTAACTGCAATATTGTCCCTTTCCATGATGTATTGTATGACCTTTAGGCAGAAACCAAATCTTAGATTAATGTATCCTTAGCCAAAATTTGGCTAAGGATTCCTGTTGCCAGGCTCAGTGAGGCTGGTGCACAACTAATGACCTTTTAGCAAAATTTGGCTAGTGTCAGCAACAGCTTTTCAAAACAGCTGCATGTATGGCTGTTAGAATTTAAAAGCTCTATAATTAGCCATATTTGGCCATCCTCCTCAGTGTTTCATTCCATACTGTTGTGTAAATGTAAGCTTATAACATTGTTGGCCATTGCCTGCAATGTTTTTTTTTCTGTATAACCTACAGTAATATCTCTTAGAAATCCAAATTTGGCTACATGTATGGCTAAATCACTCATAGGGAGTAAATGCAGTATTGGATAAATATGAGCTTGAACAAAGTTTGGGAAATGCATGTAGGTTCACTGGTCATGATCACCATGGATGGCTTCCAAAGAGAAATTTTGTATACTATATTTTTAAGATCACAAGAGTTTTGAAATATGAGTAAATACAAAAATTCATTTTTGTCATAGCAGCCATAGCTAAAACAGAGCAAAGTAAATGAAAGTGATACATTTCAAAACAATGTTTTATATTACTTACTACCGGTACTAAATTGTAATCTTGTAATGAAGACTGTTTTTTTGGATTTTTTTGGTAAATATTTGATAAATACTTTGAAGGCAATCTACATAAGCTCCTAAACTGATTTTTTTCCCTTCATATAGCTCTTCCTATAGTCTGAATATACATCAGCATTTGTTTGTACCCTCCAGTTTTGTTTAAAAACAACTATAAATTAAATGTTCAAAATTTAGAACTTGGTCACTTAATTTTTTGATTTATAATTTTAAACGTATTATGACCAGGGAGACTGCATGTGTTTTCTCAAACAGAAATTTTCAGAGTAAAATACTACCTTGCTTGTTTGGTTACTTCCAGTTTCTGGACAAGTCTATTTTCAGCAAAGGGGTGGACGCAAAACTACATGTGTATATACATAGAATGTACATACTATGTCAATCTAATTCTGATATCTACAATGTCAAATGATGGAAAAGAACGACAACTACAAATTTACATTTCACATGGATTTAACTAGTGGTTTAATTTCTATGTACAATTGTGCAATGTGCTATAACTCTCAACCTTATGGTAATTTGTGGAATTATCTGGCAGTTACCAAACAGGATGAACTATGTCGCTCTGCTGTCAGAGGAAAATCGACTCGCCCATAGTACATTGTATACATAACATGACACAGTGTTAGCAAGGAAAGTATATTAAGCACAATCCACAGACAATGACAGTGCTAGGGCATTCCTGGTCACAGTTGGGTTAGAAATTATAAATCAGTAAATGAAATAACTATTTCTGTGCATTTTTATCACACCAACAGTTTTCATTATTGACATTGGTAGGGGGGCTATAATCATACTAGAAGTTTTGCAAAAACTGTAAAACCTAAATTTTATAACAAGTATTTAACAAGAGAGATAGACCAATAGGAAGATGGATGCATATAAAATCAAGAGAACAGCAAAATATTAAAACAAAATGATTAAATACACAAAATATTTATTATATTTATCATATGACTGAAATGATGTACATTGTACATAAAAATTTTAATAATATTACACTAGAACCTGTCTTGAAAGACCACCCTTTCTGCCATAAAATTATGGTCTCTCAAGACAAGTGGTCTCTCATAACAGGTCATGATGCTATATAATTTAAATTTGTGCATTGAGAATATGGTCTCTCAAGACAGGTAGTCTCACATCACAGTGGTCATTCAAGACAGGTTTCACTGTATATCCATATGAAAAACACCAGAATAATTTGTAGCGCCAGATTGGTGTTTTATTTCAATGTAAAATGAAAATATCTTTTCTGCTTTATTTGAAAGAGCAATGCCTGTGGAATGTTTCTTTGTTTATAAAACAATATATACTTTAGCATAAAAGATCTTTTTTAATATAAATCTTGTTATGGCTAATGGCAATCTTCTTAAAGAAGGAGGTTCAAAGTCCCAGGTATAATATTATTGACTGATGTGCTCAGGTGTTTAAACTATGTAACTGACACCTTACATTACTTTGCATAGTATATTTCAAGTGTACCCTCAGTGGTTGCAACTTCCTAGACCCGACTGATTTGAATGATTGCTTAGAGTACATTTCCCAACTTTATATTTTCTTCTGTCTGTATGGTCAGCTTGATGTCCATATGATGCTTGTTGGGTTGTTTATACCTGAAAAATTTTGGTCAGTAGTTTTAAATGAAATTTATTTGTTTTCTAAACTAAATTAAGCAAGTCTTTTGAATGATTGTTTTACTGTTACAATAGAAGAAATTAATATTTTAAAAAAAATAATGTTCAAATTACATTGCAATTTAGTTGGAAAATTTACAATCAAGATTCTTTTCTTAACTTGATCTACTATGTTGTATTACTTTTAAAAGTCTTTGGTAGACTGCTTTGGTGGCCTAGTGGTTAGAGCATCCACCTTGGATGTGGAAGGTCGTGGGTTTGATCCCCAGCTGAGTTATGCCAAAGACTTATAAAAATGTTACTGCCTGGCACTCAGCATTAAGAAGTTAGTGCTAGGACTTGTTGGCCTCTTGTCAGAATAATGTTACTGGGTGGGACATTAAGCTATGTATTTGTGACATGAAGCCAGATCACTTCATTACTATATAACTTGACCTTGCTCTTAATAAAATACACTTGACATCTTCATGATGATAGCCCATTTCTCAATATTCATCGAATCAGATCATAAATAAAGTGGTTACAAACTTGTGCAACTAGTTGCCACTTCAGTTGAGATCTCGTAATATAAGCTTATATTCCATGTTTAATAAAACTTACAAACATGTACAAATACGACCGTTAGAGTGATAACTGGTTCAGTCAGATGCAAGATCAAATAATTACTATGAATGGATATCAATCTTACTAAACTGTTGAAATCTTCATCATATAAACCTGTACTGCAAGTTTTATAAAAACTAAAAAATATTTCTTTATTATTGGTAAGAAGCTCAGCTAATTGCATGCAAGATCACCTTATTAATATGCTTTTATTATAGTGTGTGTTGAATTAGTCTGAAATCTAGAAATAAGCTCATATTCCGTTCTTTACTTAAAATTAAATCAAATATATGGATGATACAGTGATAAAAATGTAATTGTTAAAGGATGGAAGGATGAAGGTTTATACAGGTCAAAAATGTAAAGTTACTTAACCTTATGGCCTGAGGAGTGAAAATTAAGTCAAATAGGTATTTTTACAGTAGCTTTAGCCCTTGAACACAGATGTTATGGACTTTTTCATCCATGTATGTAAGACCCTTAATTAGTGCTGAATTCTCCAAGTGAATGTTTCATGTAACACTCTCAGAATTAGGTTAATGAATGCATACCTGCAGAAAAAATGAACTTACTCTATACAGAAATGGCATAATAGTTATCATGATTCCATGTGAGATTAAAGAGAGGGCTTTACATTAGATCTTCATTAATTCTTGTTAAGTCAACTTTTTAAACTTGCTGACTAAACGCTGTTTTTAAAAAGGTGAACGTATAATAATTAAAATTGAAAGTTATTTTAACAGCAATACAAACTATGATATTTTCAATATTTCTTTCTTGAATAAATATATGGGACTCTTTACATATAAGTTACATTTTGAAACTTTGTCTTGATTCAATTTTAATACGTTTTACTTCCTATTTGCAATTCTTGCACACATTATATAAACTTTCATTCACTCATCATATATACCAATACAAGTTACTGGCACATTTTAGTTTAAACATTAACTCTTTGTTTCTGCATTGTTACGATACAACATACATGTAATTGTTTTAGTGTAAGATTCGTCAGAGTATATATTTTTGAAATATGCACTGGTTCTGTTATAACTGGTAGTTTCAAGTTGAACATGACATTATTTAAAAAAAGAGAAGTTGAACAAAATTATGTATTTGATTCTTGTAAAATATCAAACAGAAAATATGTCTTTCTGAAACCAGGTTTTGTGTGGAACAAATGCCTTTTAAATTTGGCTGTAGTGTTTTATGAAAAATATCTTAGCAAACAGATTTTTGTTTGGACAAAATGAATGTCTTTTGTGGTCACCAGACAGTGATCTTGTGAAGAAAACTAAAAATGGTATTGAATTTATTAATTTTTAAATTTTTGCAGTCAACTGTAAGATAAATAACCCTCTTTTTTATAGCATTTTCCATTTTAATCTGAATCTGAATCTAATTTATGTTCAAACCTTGCTGTTTTATTATATTAAGCAGAGAGAACATATAGAAAACAAAACTGTTCAGTACCGTGTAACACATTTTTGAAGATTAAAAAAATCTAATGGTTTAATTAGGAGTGAATCCACTAATCAAAATATGTAAATCTACTAGTCTGAAATCCATTATCACATGTAATGCAAAAAACATTTCTTTAGAAAATTTTACATTTAAATTTGATAACATGTAATAGATGCTCATTGAGTCAATTTTAGAAGATAAATGTACAAAACTATGCCACATTTAATACTAATTCATACTGCGTATGCTCTTTGAGTAGATGTGGGCTATTGTTTACTGAAGAAAATATCTGATTACTTAAGGAATAGTTCAATAAAAGTGAATAATACTAGTAGATAATTTAACATAATATAACTAAGTACTCTTATTAATATTTTATATTTTTAAACTCTAAAATCAGCAGAAAATAATTTTAAATCAATACACACCTTTTTTGAACTCATTTCCAGAAGTTTTCTGCATAAATCGTTGTCCTTTGCTTATCTTCAGGCTTTGGAAATATCAGTTGAATTTCTCTGGTAGCAAGAAAGTTGACCTTATGCAGACTGAACTAACTGTTAAATGTCTTTTGACTGCCTCTATCAAAGCTATTAGGTGCCCAGCAGGTGGCTTTCATGGAAGAGCTAACCCTATTTCATGATCAGAGAAAATTGACACCAAGATAATGGCCTGGAGAGAGCTGTTAACTCTTATCAATTCAAGATAGCTCAAAATAAGGCATTTGCTTTCATGACTTGTGGTACTTGTCCAGTTACCATTGTAGGACTTTGCCAAATCCATGATAATAAAACTTCAATAATGTTAGATGTTTACATGTTTACAATATGTTTTTAATTTGGCACCAATGAATCAATTGCAAACTTCATTAACCAGTTTGTTAAACTCTGGTCTGTGAAAGACTTATGTTAAATCGATAAAACACTGTCTCTACTTTTTTCAGTTGCAAATAGGATCAACTTTATTATCAACTGATCCTGGCTGTGAGTTCTTCACGATGAATTTAGATAAATATTACTAAGTTCAGGAATATATCTGGGGAATTATCACTGAGAATAATAGCAAAACTAATCATCAATTAAGTTATTATCATGGATGAAATGTCCTCACACATTGTATAGTAATCACAATAAATTAGATCAAATATTATCTTAACAGTATAGTTTTACTAATCTAGATTTTTTTCCGTTACAGCCCTTTCTGCTCAATGAAATTTTCAAAACTTGGAAATGATATCTTTTTATTGATAGGTAAAACTGAAAAAAAATGTTAAAATAATCTTGTAATTTACACAAATGCTGCAAGACAACAAAAATATATGTGCTGCACTTTAGCTTTGGAGGCAGCACAAATGATAATAACACGATTATGTTAATGCTATTTTCTATGCAGTACAGAGGCAACTGTATCTCTTGACTATTTAAAGGGACTTTTTAATATTTTATTAAACTGTGAACTTTGACTTGGAGAGAAAGTAACCAATACTCCCAGATGTGAAGAAGCTTTGGGCCTTGTATTGTTTATGTATGTGTAAGGTGCCCTGTAATAAAGGTATGGTGCTTATATGATATGAACAATTCAACCTAATTGTTTTCATAAACCTGTATCAATGTAAATTTTGGTGTTCACATTGTTATACCAGGTGCAGTTGAGAAGGAAAAAAGGCACACACGTATTCATGAAAGGAATTCATTTTATAATTTATCTGCAATCAAAATTTATCAACCGATTGCACTGAAGGCAGTAATGAGGTGGATTTTCAACCATTTGTGTAAACACATAATAATATATATTTCTCTAACAGCCTCAGGTAACGATAACATACAAATTGTGCACACTTTTCAAGTACTTTTTAAACCAATTGATCTAATTACTACACACGCTTTTACTGGTAATTTCATAATGCCTAATTACCATACAGGATGCTTTCAGTTTTTATCATGTAAATGATAAATCTATTCTGTGATGCATTTGATAAGTAGATTATAACATATAGTTCATAACATTATCAGACCCATTTCGAATTTACATTTGTTCACAATTTTAGTGTCAAAATTATTAAAGTATACATCAACAGTCATTTCAAATATTGTTCAATCAAGATTCAGTTAGTTTGTTTAATTACTCTTTCAGCTGACAAAAAAGTTAGCAAGTGAAATTTATAGTGAATAGTGAATTTCATGTGCATACATAACTGTGTCTGCTTTGCCTTATCATAAAGATTTAGGAAAGTCCTATTAATATTATCTGAGTTTGTTGTGACATGCAGATAAAGTTACATTAATAAAAAATAATCTAGAAATGTTCAGCTAAACCAAATCCAAGTAATGAAAAATCATCCATGAATCACAAGGCTTGTAAGAGACTGTTAGCAGCAAGCAAATGTCCCTTAGGGCAATATCAAAGGTTTGCCTTCCCATCATGAGTAGATTATTCAAATGTGTAATTAACCATGCCCTCCCAAGGGATGTTGGCTGTAAAATTTGAATTAGAGATGGTGCTAATAATGATGACCCTTGTTAGATGTCAAATTGTTAGCAATGAAAGGAAAACAGGATTATCAAAATGAAACTTGAACTAACAGTAAAATGTTACACATCACCATGATCCAGTTTCAGAGTGTGTTACATCTACTACTTCTATTTGTTGTGTTCCAAGTACAATGTACCTTTAGAGTCTCTTTAAAAACAGTTATTTAAGAACCACTTTGGGTTAGATACTAAGGTAATAAATGGTGGTGTATTGTACTGTCATAATATACATCATGACATTCATTCTTTTTTTAAACAATAGGTAGATAGGTAGGTGGGTAGAATAAATCAAGATGATACATTTAATGTCTCAGATACAAACACATGCTGAATGCAACTGATTTACCAAGTAAATGTTTGGGCATTTAAGTACAATTGATGATGTAGTGAGAGTCTGAATTCTGTCTTTAGTAAATTGTGAGAAGTAAAATTATACTAAAGTGACTCAACATGTGATTCCTTGATATTGGTTCATTATGCCCTCAATATCTTTGACCCAGTAACATCTAGTCTTGTGACAGTTGGTGTAATGATGCATCTCAATTAGAATCCAAGCAAGCCAGCAATTCAAACATTAAAATTAGGTCAGCATGATTTTATTTTCATGCTCTATTTGCATTATTTGCTTCAGCTGTGGGATTATTACACCTGTACTATTCTGAACTCTATTTCACACTCACTCATGACATTTGGCATGTGAGTTGTTTATAAACTAGTTATGTCATATGGATATACTACAAAGAAAACAGTTAAGTCTTGTCCAAAGTAAATCAGTGTGACCCAAGTTTAATACTTCAGAGATATGAATATTCAGCTATATGTTCATTACACCCTCAATGCCATTGACCCTATTGCACCTGCACACACAATTTAGTATGAGCTTCAGTAATACAGCGGATAACTCCATCATGCCAAAAATATGTCACTGTTGACTAGTTTGCATGCTTTGGAAATGTTTGTCTTTTTAGCTATCTGGTAAATACTTTAAGCCCTATTTTATCTATACTTGTGAACATTAGCATATAATATAATACAATCCATAAGTCGTTGTAACTTTCACACATCAGAGTATTTTGAACCATATTTGCTACATGCTTGATATAACTATTGACTGTAAGTAGCATTATGAAATTTGAAGTATGTAAATATCACAGAGTGAGTAATTCAGTCATTTCAAAACAAGTCACTACAACATTTTATCTTATCCCATCTGAATGATGTTTCTATGTTCAGACATTTGCTGACATGTTTGTCTTTTCAAGAATTTGTTGCTAAATGATTTGTGTCTACATCCATATTACAAATGAGTTTAGCCTAAGCAGTGTGTACCATGATGGGACCATGCTATCTTAATGCATCTAAATCTATAGTATAGAGCAGTATTAACCTTTCCTTTATGGCTTTAATGGGTGCTGCAAAGTGTGTATAACATGACATTGTGCCATTATGATACTGCTGTCACCCAGTATTCTGTCCTATGTAATCTATATTGGTACATTTACTGTAAATATTCCCACCAGCATTTAGGTTCACAATGCATCCATGTAAAGACAATATTTAGCAAACTGATTGCCATAAGGTTTCATCATTGTTTTTTACTTTCTAACTTTTCCTGTGTAATTTTGTATAATTATTTCATTTTTACCCCAAGGTTGTACTTTTTATCCAACTGTGTTAAATTGTTTTGTTACTTAACATTTTGGTCCGTACCAAAACACACCAATAAACCAAGGAATAGTTTTTATATGTTCACTTTTGTTCATATGATTTTCATTCACATATTCTCATACAATTTTTTGAGAATATCACATCTGTAGCTACATAATTGAATTATATCTACTGACAAGCAAACATATTAATGAATAATTATTAACTTCATAAATTACTTTCATTAATTGATCAATAAATTAAGTTTAATTCACTATGTCAATATGTAGAAAAAATTGTAAATATCATGGAAGACATAAAAGCAATAAATCAATTTGACTTAAATATTTCATATAAATACTTTCTCTCATTTTCAACCAAACTATTATTTAATTACTAATTATAACGGTGATTATTTACTACCTCATTTAGCATAAACAATATATGATAAAATTGTTACTTCTTTTCACAATATGTTTAGTTTGCAAAATCTTTCAGATAACCTGACATTTTGCTATAAAAACAATTGTAATAAATTTGGAGCATGTGTATTTGACAGCATCCTGTTTTTAAGCAATTCTTAGATTTATTTGTGTGAGTATTTAGTCTTCGGTGCCATGGAAATTACTAGCCCAAAATAGTTAGCCAATTGGTAGAAGCAAACGTCACAGAGCCGAGTGTTAGTGAATTTGAACCATGCTGGGGTTGTTAGTAGTGAATTAAAGTACAAGCCGAAAGACTGTCCCTGGTGTAACATATTCCATATTAGAATTCAGCAGTGTATAAAAGTGTTGTGGTTGAAATGGCAGTATTTATGGTTGGAAATCAGTAAATTATATAATGGAATCAATAAGTTGGAACTTGGTAGGTACCGTTTATGTGTCCATAGTGGAAAATGTATATGAGCGTGATACGCCAGAAATTATGAGGATTGACTGGCCTAGGGTCGCGCAGTTAAATATTTCCCAGTTGGTAAGGGAATACTAGTGTAATTTCTATGGCATGACAAGCTGTCGGTATGGAAATCGGATGATAATGAAGAAAAACCATGCAAAGGTGCAGTTAATGGACTTTTGGGCAAGTTGTCTCATCTGGAACGCCAATTGATTAGAGCAAAGGTTATTAAATATAGCGGACACGTCTTTCTTTCCATTGTACAACTCAAGTTGTATGGAAGTCTTTGGAAATTTGGGGAAAACATATGACTTCCAGCGTGACTCGCGCCAGGGTTTGACACCGCTCGGTCAAGTGAATACCCCTGTGTGTGTAACACTATTATTATAGCAAATGCTGTTATTTAACGTTCTAAATTGTTTGTAAAATAACGTATATGGTATTAATCTTTCATTCTAGCTTGATTTTTTTTGTTTGATTAGGATTTTTAACGTAGCTTTAACAATTTTGCAGTTATGTCGCTACAATGTCTCCAGTGAGGCAGTTTATAGTGATGTCTAGCACTGGGGCATCATGCCACAGACATGTAGCCTGATGTTCCACCCAGTCACATTATCCTGACACCAGGCCGACCAGTCCTAACACTAACCTGTTAATGTTGAGCGTCAAGCGAGGCAGCTGTTGGTACCATTTTTGTAAGTCTTTGGTACGACTAAGCCAGGGATCAAACCCATGACCTCCATTTTCCGCGGTGGATGATCTAACCACTAGGCCACCGAAGCAGTCATTCTAGCTTGAGAAAGGAAGATTACGCTTGTGAACTCTGGCAAAATATACTAGATTTCCCCAACAATAGTAATTTTTGGCAATATTTTCTTTTAGTACATCTTGAGCTCTACATAATACTATCAATAATAATAATAATAATCATAACAATAATGAGGACTTTGTAAAGCGCCTAATCTCTAGATGCTCTAAGCGCTTTACAACATTAGAAAACCCCTATAACATAAAATGCATATATGATATGATTACAAAAAGAAGAAAGATCATGTACTTACAAAAACATTAGAAAACCAGTGTGCATTTATAAATCAAAATCATTTAAAGTCTTGCTGTTTGATTAGAGAGCAGATACAATCAAATTAAATTATGTACAAGGGGGCACTCACCCATTATTATGTACTTTTTAGAAAGTGATGTATGCAAGGTGAACTTGTTTGCATATAAAACATGCACATTGGAGAGAATGTTGGCATACCTCTATGCTACTTTGATGTAATATGGCTGGGTTTTGTTTGCATATTGTACTTTTGGAAATTGTAAATAATCTTAGCACAATGCTAACTAAAAAGACTGCTCCCTTGTCCAGAAATCAGCCAGAATTTGTCTAATGTACACTATATTTAGCAGATATTAAAATAGGAAAAATGAATTTGCCAGACTACACAAAATCAGCTTCTGAAAGTGCAATGAATGAATTACCAATATATGAAATATAAAAGAGTGTTTTTTATTTTAAAAAAATACAATTTACCTCTAATGTTCAGGAAGTGAAAATGACCTAGAGGAGCTAGCACTTCTTTTTAAAGGTACACATTTTAAGTAAGGCTAAGCTGTATACATGCATAATCCATATTACACCCATCAATCATATGACAAAATAAAGGGAATTTAAGGTTCTTTGAACAATGCCTAAGATATACAAGGTCTTTTTTTAAATACCCACTATAACCAGTGTGAAAACTTGGGGAAATTCTTTTTTCTTTAAATTTTTTAACTCTATGCAAAATATAAGACCGTTGATCGCCAACCAAGGGAGGTTGTGGAGAGTTATCTGTTGGTAAGCCAAGAGCAACAAAATTTTCTCTGATATCAACTAAACGACATGAATCATACTAACAGATCATATCATTTTAATTAGATCAGATATTTTATGTAAGAAGGAATTCTACAGAGCAAGTTCTTAAAACTGAAAAGGTTAAGTTACCCACTTTGTGGCAAAACAAATATCACGACAATTTCAAAAACACTCTTATTGAATTACAAGACATTTGTTTTACTATTTCTTTAATAGTTTTGCATTTCTATTTCTATCAACATTATTGAATGACCTTCAACTTCTTGTGCGTTTTATTTATTTTAGAAATCACCTTGCTCTTTCCAGTTTCTCTCTCTCTCTCTCTCTCTCTCTCTCTCTCTCTCTCTCTCTCTCTCTCTCTCTCTTTCTCTCTCTCTCTTACTGACAACATAAACTTTCTTTTTATATGTAAGCCAAGACTTACAAATGGTGGATAAGAATGTTGGATATGAATATTTTGGCAAATCCTAGAAGTAATGTACTGATCAAAGTCAAATATCAAAATTTTTAAAATGAAGACAGCAGATGATTCATAGAGAAATGCCTCTATGACTTGCAAGGGGTTGGGGGACCACGATAAAAGTAACAATATGGAATTACCTAAAGAAAGGATGGGATACTTAATATATTTATTGCAAGATCCACATTTTATTATATGACAGGCGACATATTAGATCATTTTGGAATTATAAATGTATCATTTATTTTGCATTGAGATTCAAGGGAATAAAAATTGTATTGAATAAAAACTTTGAAATTTCTATTTTTTATTTTTAGAAACATGAATAACACTTAAATTTAATTTAATCATCTGCAATTGGTTCTCATTCACATATGATAAGATTTGTTAACCCAGTCATCAACATAATCATTCAAATGAATATTATGTTTTCCCAATTCTGGTTAAGATTAATGGGTTACTTATTATTCTAATTGGTAACAGGTTGTACAGTTGATGTATGGAAAGATGAAATGATTTTTGATACCATATAGTTCTGCATAAAGGGCACATAATCAGTGTCACATACGTTCCCCTGGTAAGTGACACTGTCAGACAACACCCACCAAATGTTTCTGCACACAACATTTTAGAATAATAATATAAAACAACAGTACATAATGCACTAATAATGCTATCAAACAGGATAATCATATTTGATTTGACAGTTTAACCACCTTAAAAAAAGTTATCCATTAGTGACTTATATATAAGCCATGTAGGCTATAGATTCATTTTTGTTTGTCTCTGTATTGTGCTTCACTGATTATCAAAAATGTTGTCATTCTCAAGCTCTGGCCATGCAAAAATCATAAATCAAAATGAATGTATGTATCTCTGGTAGTACCAGACCCTTTTAGTAAATACTGTCATAGTAACCTACATTTCATATGACCACTTAGGTTTTTACACCATGTACAGTTATAACGTGATAATTAATTTTTACTATGGTTGCTGGAGATAAAAGAGCTCTTGCAAATCATTGCTGTTCACATTTAATTTTGATTAGGGGTTGTATAACTGATATATATGCATCCACCAGTAACATTTTAAAGAGTTATTGCAAGAGATCTAAAATATCCATGATTTTATTTTGTTGTATGACAAGTTGGTGTTCACTATACACAAGTCTAACACGTGTCATGATGACACAATGTAGTAGTCAAGAATTGGCTAGGTGATTCTTTCTCCCCCTCCAAAAATAACTGACTATTAAATTCTTCCCCCCTCCAACTACACATGTTAAGCATGATAAAATGAAAAATTAAAATCTATAAAAATGGATACTTATTAAAGAATTTAATAAGAACTGATTTCCACCAGCAAATGAATATTGGTTTCTAAAAATAACCATATTAAATTAAATTTTAATGTTAGAACCTAGCTACCATAATAACAGGCGATCAGGTGGGTTATTATGTTTTTATTACTTTGTTTGGATTTTATATATAATCAGAATATAAAATGAGGAAATTCAACTACCACGTATTTTAGGTCTTTCTTGGAAGAAATACGCTTGTCAGCAAATTTTTTGTTGTAAATTTAATTATTTTCTCAGTTTTTCACTATCTTCTTCTGTCTTATTTTGTCTGTCTTTCTCTTCCATTGTTTTTCTAAATTTACCTCTTTCCTTTTCTTTCGTTTTCTTTCTCTCTCTTTCCTGTCTTTCTCTATTTGTATCTGCTCATTGCCTTCCCCTCTCTCTGTTATTCTCTCTCCCCTCTATTTTCCTCCCTGTTACCATCTTTTCCTGTATTAGCCTCTGTCCTCTCCTTTCTCTCTCTCTCTCTCTCTCTCTCTCTCTCTCTCTCTCTCTCTCTCTCTCTCTCTCTCTCTCTCTTTTCCTATATGTTTTTACCTCTCACTTCCTCTCATTTTATTCCCTGCATAAAACTGCCTCTTTTCTCTCGCCTTCATAGTCTTTATGCACCTCTTATGACATTTTCTCTTTTACTTATCATCTTCTTCTCTCTTTATCATCTATGCCTTATCTTTCATTTCTTCAAGTGTTCCTCTTTTTCTTTCACTTTCTTTTTTATCTCTCTCCTCTGTCTTCTGCTCTTCTCCTATATTGGTCTTTCTCTATTGCTTCCTCTCTACCTCTTCTCACCTGTCATGATCTCCAAATTGTATGAGGTGATTGTGCATGTAATTGTATGTTTTGAGTTATAAACTTTGCAATTTTATAAAGCGAAAACAGCTACAAACTTTCCTGAAATAGTATTATCAAGCATATGTCTCCACATTGGTTACTAAAAACTGAGCAATTACATCAACCACAACAACAATATAAATAAGTATTTACAGGACAGTAATACGGATTCAAATCTGGTGTGGGCAAACCATGCCAAGATTATGAGTGCAACACCATTGTTGTCTACTGATATTTATGTGAATAGTACTATTGGATCCAATTCCAAAGGAGTTAACCAGTATGATTGGTTAAGATACCCAGCATATTTTTTCTTCGACACTTTCACTCCTTCTAGAATTTATTTACAAAATCTTGAAAATGACTATTTGTGTGTATGTGTATGAGTGTGTGTATTTTGGATTGTTCATTACTGCAGTGTCTGTAGTGTAGCAGTTTATAGTGATGTCCATCACTGATGCATCATCCTGTATACATGTAGCATCAAGTCCCACCCAGTCACATTATTAAGACACCAGGCCAACCAGTCTTATACTAACCTCTTATATTGAGCAACATGTACATGTAAGGCAGATGCTAGTATCATTTTTATAAGTCTTTGGTATGACACAGTTACAGCTGGTGTTTGAACAACAACCTCACACATCACTGGTGGATGCTCTAACCACCTAGGTCATCAGATTGGTCTGCATTTCAATGTAGTGTTAGTTTGCTAAGAAGAATCATGAAGAATCTTTATAAGTTGTGTCTTATACCATTCAAGTGACTTGAAATGATATTAGTCTAAGATTGTATCCTCTATTAATGTAAAAGTTCTTCTTTTTTTAAAAAAAAAAACACTTCTGTGATTTTGTAAAGTGAACCATAACCTGCATTATATTTCTAATGTGGGCCTTAAGCAGATTAGAAAAGAGTCCATTAAGGTAAAGAAACAAATTGCTGTTGGGAGAAATAATCTGCTAGTTGATCATGTCACCCCACCCCAACCCCAATTTATTTTATGACCTGTTACATGTGTGGTATTTCCTTAAGTTTAATACCAAAGAGACGATTCATAGTAAGGAACTAATTGCTAGTACAGTGTGGTGAAAGAATCAGTTAACTGATTCTGTCCCCCCCCCCCCAATTGTTAAGGGATCCATTATGTTTTGGTATTTCACTTGTATGTCTTAAGTGTATTACCAAAGGGTGCATTAATGAAAATAAATAAACTGGTTGAAGGGGGAAAAGAATGAGATGGCTGACTCCATCCCTTTTCCAATTGTTAGCAGACTCATTACATATATACATGTGGCAGTCAGTTTATTTCCAAAGAGTCCATTATTGAAAAGAAACTAATTATTTGAGGGGAGGGGGAGAATAAATAGAGGGGGAACCTAATGTGTTGCAAGGGAGGGGCAAGAAATAATTAGGGGGTTGGGATGGAAGAACTGGATGTTACACCATCTATGAAAACTGCCAGTTAAGAAAAGTAAAGTGGAATAAGCTAACAAGTTTTATAGATTGATGTTGTATTATAATAAGGGTAGAGTTTGAGAAATGATTTGTACATAGTTATAATTCCTGCACATTGCCAGATCAGCACTTTGACTTAGTTCACTTCAGTATTATATAATTTGTTTTACAATACTCAGTATCTTGTATCAAGACATCATCCAACAAATCATCACTGATAATCCAATCAGCATGGTTTCAACAGCTCCAGTTCATCACAATTAGTTTCAAAGGCCAGAGTAATAGGCCATGTGATACAACTCCAAGATCAAAAGTCAGAACTTCTATATAGTCCTGTACAGAATTTCATTGGACTAAGGCATGGCTTTGAGAGGTTAAATTTGTATGCCCACCTAGAAAATGCCAGCTTAGTAGCTCACATTTGAGCCAGGAAGAAATACAGTTTAAGAATGTAATCAGTTTGTGATTTGCATGAAGAAGATGAAACAGAGAATGATGATGAGACAATAGAGGCTGGTGTGTCAGGAGAGAGTAAGTACATTTAATGCTTTTAAATGAATGATAAATAGAGCAAAATTTCTTAATTGAAACACTTCATGATTAGAATTCTTTACATAGAAAATGGAAATTACTAAACTAACTTCTATATTTCTACATGAAACAATTTTGAAATACCGGTAAGGACTTTTTTGCATATATGTCATTAACCAGCAAACTAAAGAATGCATACCTCTTTCATTTTGAAATTTCAATTACAAGTTTAATATACTGTAAATGAGAATTATTATTCTATGATAGATACACAATGAAACAATGCAATAATCAAAACAAAACGTGATATGTTTTGACACTGTAGTGGGCCATTTTAGCTCCATAAATACATTTCAAATTGATACAACATGCACAATATGTTAGTAAAATTTGCAGGGTTTTTTTCCCATGGAACTGCCAGGATAACGTATTAATTATGCTTTTTCTTCATGTTGTTTATTTTCAATAATAATAATAATAATAATAATTGTGTTGTAAAGAGAAAGGAACATTCCTAATGCTTTATGAAAAGGCATAAAAAAAATCTCATTTTGTAGGGTCTGATAGCTGTTTTAACTATGCTCTCCTGTAGCACATGGTCTTTGACTCAGTGGAAAAGGAAAGATTTGCATAAATCATGATGACATAGATACTGATACCTATGTAAAGTGAAAAGTAAGTATATTTCTTATATTAGTATATTTTACCAGACAATCTTAACATGTGTTTTTTCCAGATTCTAGTTATGAAGATGGCAAAATATTGTGTAAAGTTAATGAATGTTGTGGAACAAAATAGGTGTTTTTATGGATATGTATTGCCATTAAGAATGTAGTTTAACTGGAATTGGAATTGAATTTTTCCATGGCAGAAAATATTCAAAATGACAATATGTATCCTTATATGCAATAATGAGAGAATTATATTGTGTTTTATTGACTAGTTACATATGAATCAGTTATAATCTCTGCTGAAAACATTTTCAAACCAAAATGTAATAATGCTAACTGCTGGATGAGCATTTATAGCCCTATGCAAATGAACTATTCCAAATTGAGATACAATATATGAAACAGATACACAATATGAAAATGAAATTAGCACAACACTAATTTTCAACCAGTGTTGACACATAGGTGTACATTTCATTCTGTAATAAAGTCATTATTGCAAGTCAATTAGGAAAACACTTGATTAAAATTGTATAGGTGGGCATATTTGAAAACATAGTTAATTTGATTTGGTTTTCACTTCAGATTTCAAGAATTCATGAGTACATGTATTTGTCAGTGGAGGAGATTAAAACTTTGCCTTTTTCTGTAGAGGGTATGACAGTGGAGGGAGGTAAGATTTTATTTTTTGTGTTTTAAAATACATTTTTTATGTATAGATAAATTGAATGACATACTTGATTTTATATTTCTTGAAACTTAATGTTACGATTTTAGTAACTATCATTTCCTGATATTCTACATAATTATATTGATCACTTGATTCAGTAAATCACTTTTTTGCTTGAAATAGTCAACATTATATGGGCAGTAGACATCTACTATTGGTGGACATGGCAGTAAAGGTAAGCCAAGATAAGTGAGCATGACACCAAAATATATTCAAAAGGAATCAATAAATTTCATTGACCTCTTATGTTATTGTTATGTATTAAATTTGATTTAAATAAGCAAATGATTGATTAATGTAAATATAAGAAATGTAAATTCATTATCTTGTAGTGCTTTTAAGATTAGTTGAAGGTTTTCTTTTATGTAAGAGTAATTAAAATATGAGAGTAATATCTGATATGCTAAAGAATGTAATTCACTATTTTTAATTAATATATTTTATTCTTATTTCCATAAATGTATAAATTATTTTATAGAAAACTAAAGTGAAAAGAAAGAATGAGGCAGAACAAAATACAAGCCAAATAACTAAAGTTTAGAAACGGAACCAAAACATCACATGAGTAATTTAGATAGTCAATAGTTCAAATATAAATAGCAGCACATGTATATACATCTTTTTCACAATAATGTGAATCAATAGATTTTTCAAGTTTATTAACATCATTCCTTAGAAACAACACCATCAACAGCAGTTACCATAATCACCATTATTTAATATGAATGACACTAAATTTCAAATGGTTTTTTGAAGTCTTATAAAATAATCAATGTTACAAAGTTCATTATTATGCAGTGTATAATTGTATTACAAAATGAAAACATTTCTGATTAAATATTGATATGTTTATTGTACATACTTAGTTCACGTATTACAGTTTCATAAAAAAAAATACTCTATTCAGTTGTTGATTAGACAAACAGAGTTAGTGACCTGCAAATTAAGACAGATACTTTCTAAAATTCAAGATAGGAGATCTGGTTGCTTTGAATTTTCAATTGGAGCTACCAATATGATTGGGAAGTGACTGACTTCAATTCCAAATTGTAATGTCTTTCTGTAACACCATTGTTTTCATGAGCTTGTTTATTCTTTTAAGATTATTTAGTGGTAAGGAATACAAAACGTGAATAATACTGATCATATACTCTTTATCAACTCCTTCACTGTCATCAGGACAAGACTATTTATTTCAGGTACCAACAACATATTAAAGAAATGTAGACATACAAGTCAGTAGACTTTTTTTTATGAAAATAGTTGTGTCTTTAAAGTGACATTACTCCACAAGGCACAATAATGTACTAAAGGTTAATTGTTTAGGAAATTCCTTTTTTTTCAGTCCCAGTGGGAAAGAAGAAAATGTTTTGTCATTTATGATTTTCTTTGTAGGTAATCTCTCGAACAATTATTGGGCTGGTGGAGTTCAATGCTGGTGCAGTCTACATGGGACTACTGGAGGGTCACGATAAGATTTACTGCAAAAAGCCATTAGGGAAACTTGAGACTGGAAATTTGAAATTTAAGTTCGCTGATTTTTTAGAAACAATATTAAATATGAAAGATATCCAGAAAATCTATGAAATTTATTAGATCACCAAGTTTGAACCAGAAATAGTGAACAACTAAATATATTATATGGAAGAAGACCATGAACAAATAAAGGAAGCATATACATTCAAAGTTAAGCACAGGTATGAATTACTGAACACTCTCAAAAGATTCATTGGTTGATCTCTTCAGTAAAACCTGCCTACTTACTGCATGCTACCTCCTTATAGCTAATGAATTTTACTCTGGGAGCATTAGATTTGACGGGTAGTAATAGTTCTCCTGAAGTATTATGATTGGGTGAGTATTATCAAAGAAACATTATGATATACTACAACTTACTGGTTTTTAATGGGCAAATCAGCATCTCTGTAGCCACTAGGTCTCATCAATTATTTTTTAATTATAATATAAGACATGTCTTTTAGAGTCAGTAGAAATTTACACATTTAACCACTTGCTATTAAATCACTAAAGATGAACCTCAGGCAATCTTTGAAATGGAATGTTTTATGCTGTTAATATCTTAAATTTATCTTGTTAAAACTATGTTGAGATTTAAATATGTTACAAAATATCATCATATAGAAGTAAAGTTTTACATAATTATTAACATGTACATTTGAACTTGAAACAAAAAACCCATTATGTTTGTGTTTACTGTTATATAGTCACTTCTCTTATGAGATGTCAAAACAGAATTAAAAATAACTTGGATTACCAGGGTACATACTTGATAATATGCTTTTTATTACTCAATCAGACCTAGGTACCATCAAACATGTGCCTCCTATCCCTTTTATGAAATATTCAAATAAAGACATAATATCAATCGCAAGCTTTTCCTTCATTCATTTACATTTTCTTTTGCATAGATTTGTTGGTTGAACAGGTTATACATTTTAGCTGTACTTTATTTATGTGCTGCAAAGGTTTATGGTTTTCTGAAGGTCAAAGCCTATTATCACATTAACCCCTGGAGAAATTTTGCTGTTTTTGCAATAAATGTTTTTTTTTTGTTTAGAGGCTGCTCTCCCCGCTGATTTTCACAGACCATTCTTAGGGAGGACCTACTGCCCTATTATGTTTGTGTTTGCTATAGATTGAATAAATTGTAATTTTTGATATTTTATTATTGATTTTGTATTTTAAAAAAATTGTAATTGTATTAACAAATTTTGGGGACTATTTCTGAATACATTCTAATACATCAACTTGCAAGCAATATTCCATTAGACAAATGGCTAGTTTTTGTTCTAATGAAAATGTTTATCATTGGTTAGTTTGCTGGTGCATGAGCAGAACGTGAAAAGTTGGACTCCTTTTTTTTGGTGCTTAACACCCATAAATTTCATATGGAGAAGACTATTCAAAATATCCACCTTATCCTACTTTTTGCAAAGGTCCATCAATCTGTGTGCGCTTCAGACTGGTCTGCCATAGATCTGATGCCATAGTCTAAAATCTGGACACAAATTCGGATTCCGACCATGAGAGAAGTTTAGGTGGAAAAAAAGATAAAAAAAACTTATGTTTTTCCCTCTGTTTTTGTAGTGCAACTAAAATGTTCAGATTATTTGATATAATTGTAGAGTGCAATCTGTCTATCTTTCTATAATACCACCCACTTTAGCGTATCATGCATGACCTTTATGCTACAGACCTTGGAAGAAGGTTACTACCTCATGACATGTAACCTCATCACTAGGGAATAATGTGTTAACTTGTTTCTTACAAAGATTTTATATATATACAGAAAACACATTGGTAAAGTGTATTGAATTTTAAAGTTGCAGAAGTTATGTCATGACATCATTTTTTGGCAAAACTTGACAAAGCACTACCTGAAATAATACAATTTCAGAAAGTTCTGAAGTTACATTGATAATAAGGGTGTCTAAAGGCCATGTGGTTGATAAATTGACTGAATGTTAATGGTGCACAAGAACTTTTAGACTATTTAGCGCTATACAATTTGTAATATAAATAAACGTTAAAAAGAGTAAAAGTTTTAATATCAACCAGTGATATCAAAAACCAAATAATTGAAAGTAAAACGGTAAGATGGTAACAGTAAAATACATGTATAGTGCTTCCTGATCAACGGGGGATGTACATGGTGTATGTTAATGAAGATAGATGAGAAGATGTTGAAAACAAGGTATTTACATTACATAAACATGCTCTAGGTATTATCATTCAAAATATCGATATTTAATAGCAATGTATATTATCATTTTGATTCTCTATTCATTTTGTCTGGATTATAGCTCAGAAAATGTCTATTCACTAGAGAGTATTCTGATTACACATTTATTAACAGTAGGGTTGGCACACATTACAATGGAATGCTGGTGGATAGAGGTAAAATAGATAATCAACCTAATGAATTTATATAAAAATACTAACAATATATGAATCACTGGGATGGTTTGGTATTCTCCAATTTATTTAATTTGAATGTTACACAGCAAGTTCTATGCTAAAATATATACATATTAAAATTGAATACAACATTAGGAGTCAAGCACTTTGTTCAAGCACATATTTAGCCAATACTGCATGTACTCCTTATGAGTAATTTAGCCATGCATGTAGCCAAATTTGGATTTCTAACAGTTATTACTGTAAGTTATACAAAAGAAAACATTGCATGCAATGGCCAGCAATATTATAAGCTTACATTTACACAACAGTATGGAATAAAACACTGAGGAGGATGGCCAAATATAGCTAATTATAGAGCTTTTAAATTCTAACAGACATACATGCAGCTGTTTTTAAAATCTGTTGCTGACACTAGCCAAATTTTGCTAAAAGAACATTAGCTGTGCACCAGCCTCACTGAGCCTGGCAACAGGAATCCTTAGCCAAATTTTGGCTAAGGATACATTTATCTAAGATTTGGTTTCTGCCTAAAGGTCATACCATACATTATGGAAAGGGACAATATTGCAGTTAGCCAAATTTGGCAAATCATAGTTACCTAGAGCAGCCATACATGGGGGTTATACTAAAAGACACTAGCCAAATTTTGGCTAATTTTTCCAAAATTTGGTTCCTACCTAAGGGTGTGAAGAACAACTTTGTAGGAATTAGCCAAATTTTGGCTAATTTAAAACCTGTCTAGCCCCTTCAACATACAGTCAAGCTATTGAATAGTGATAGACCATATATTGATCAAAACACTTCCAAGAGTATCACTATAGGCCTTTTCTACTTTGGGTTAAGAGATTTTAGCCCACAGCAGAGGCCTGATTTGAGTAAATGGAAAAGCTCAAGTGAAATCGGAACCTGTTGTATATAATCTTCAGTGCGTAATAAAAACCTTGAGTGTTGAGGTTTGAAGCGTGAATTAAGTAAAACCTCAACACAATCCATAACATGTTAAATTAAAGATGTAGTGAAATTATATAAAGATCTCATATTTGTCTTGAATGGTAATTTGATATCTACGACTGACATATATAAGACAAGTTTTGTCTCGTGGTATATATCTTTGTCATGGCAAAAATGACACATATTCAGAACTTATGGCGTGTTGCTTTTCCCAAACTATTAAAAATCAAACTTAGATAATTAACATCATGTACGAAATATAATCACGTCTATTTATTGTGCATAACCGTAATACAATTTTGTGTATACCTAGACTTCTATTAGAGTGCGCATGAATGACTGCTGGATATCTCAGATCCTCAAAAGTTATCGTAGTCTCACCAGTTCCATCCGTTCCGAATCTCTTAATGTCACTACTAATATAAAGACAGTATGTTAAAAATTGAAACTTGTATAACGTTCTTGATAACAACGACAACGGGCACTAGTGATGATGACATAGATTTAATTATATCCATGCTTAATAATGAGCGATGACACAATAAGTCTTTCCATCGTCCCGCTATTTATGAGTCTGTCTATACAGCCAAAAGGTATGTTACATTCAGAACCTGGGAATGTGGTAAATATCTGTAAGAGGGTCATATATTGCTAGATTTTTACAGTTATATATACAAATGTGATAAAGGTAAAATGTATATCAAAATTTAAAATTAAGTTCAGGTTTTTATTATCTCAAACTTTATATATATATATATTGCAGACCAATGACTAGCATTGCATAAAATATAACTGCATCTGCAACATGAATACCTGCTAAAAGTAATGTAGATGTTGGATTGGTGCACACTAATACTGCAGGTAATTTCATCCTCTTCAGTCTCATAGATAATTTGTCCGCTAGAACTGCTCGCATTTACTCGCCGTATTCTTGTATGTTCATTTTCACACAAGTACAAATCTCCATCTGCAATATTTGCTAAGCATTTGTGTTAATTCATCCTGCAATATATACGTGCTTAAGTAATGTTATTAATTATTTGGACATAATAACAACCACTCCGGTGGCCTAGTGGTTAGAGAGTCCGCCGTTTATACAAGAGGTTGTGGGTTCTATCCCCTGCCAATGCATAAAAAAGACTTACTAAAATGCTACTAACAGCTGCCTGGCTTGATTCTTAGCACTAAGAGGTTAGTGTTAAGATTGAACGGCCTGGTGTCTTGATAATTTAATTAGGTGGAACATCATGCTACATGTCTGCGGCATGATACCCCAGTGCTAGTCATCACTATAACCTGCCTCATTGCATACATTATAGCGAAATGACTTAACATTTTTTAAAGCTACGTTAAAGATCCTAATCAAACAAACAAACACAACATGTATAATAACAGTTTTTGTAAGTTATAAGGAACATTTAGTTAGTGACATTTCAAAAACTAATATCCTTTATATCATTTGATCCTAGTTTGCACTTTACATATTAATTCATAAAGTTTTAAGGTAAGTCTTAATGTTAGTATAATTCAACATCATGTGATATGGTGATGACATAACTATATGTGTAACCTACGTGACTGATGTTATTGATTACAACATGACATGATACGACGAAATATGCATTTATTTGTAACCTACATGACTCTTTTTATTGATAAAAACATGACATGATATGACGAAGACATGCATTTTTGTGTAACATACGTGACTGTATTGATATTAACATGACGTGATACGACAATGACATGATTGTGTGTGTATTCTACGTGACTGTTTATATTGATTTCAAAATGCTAATATGATTCATTTGAGCCTCGAATTGCAATCTCTCTTAAGCATTTTTGTAATCGATGTAAGAGAACTATTACGGATGATTCATCATCATGATCATCAGTCCCTTGACCTAGTGTGGTCGTTGAGACACTGTGCTGCTGAACATTTGACCACTTATCTGCAACTGTCTCGATCATGTGCCAATGCCTTTATCTCCTCAAAACCTTTCCTGGTTCATTCTGTGATGTTATCACTCCACCTTTTTCTCTTTATATCACTCATTTTAACACATTGGACACTACCCTATAGTACTGTTGTGGATCGACTGTTGGCTCTAGTGACATGCCATATTGTTTAAGCTTTCTCTCTGAGACAATGGTAAGGGGTTCTTCATAATGGCCTACTTTCTGCCTGATGGTTTTACGTACTTCTTCATTTGTGATGCGGTCCTTTTAAGAGATGCCAAGGATAGCTCTGTAGCACCTCATATAAAGTGCCTGGATTATTCGTTGTAATTCTGCTGTCAGGGTTCAGGCTTCACATGAATACAGAAAGATTGAGATGACCAGTGCTCTATAGTCCTTAGTTTTCAGACAGATATTCTTGCCTCTACAGCTGGATCTTAACTTTGACATAGCTGCCGTTGCTTGCGCTGCTCCTGACACAATTTATGCTCTGAATCCTTCTTCCATGATTATGAAACACCAGCTGTTTCTTGTGGTCACTTATCTACATGTCAAATCTCGAAGATGTTTCATTCAGGTTCTTCAATAAGGTGGTAAGCTTATCTTCACTTCCTGCCAGCCCATCAATGTGGTCTGCAAAGCAGAGGTTGCTGATGTTGCGCTATCCAATGCTGTCTGTCACACTGTGCTTTTCCAGGGCTTAGATCATTATGAGCTCAACGTAGATGGGGAAAAGCGTGCGCGACAGGAGACAGCCTTGGATTATCCCAACTGTTGTCTTGAGCAAGTCCCCCACATAATCTTGAGCAGTTACTTCACTGGCTGGTAGTTATGGCGTACAGCTGCTTAATGATGTTGGTCAACGTTTGACCCATGTTGTATTTCTTCATTCTGGCCTACAATGCCTCATGCCATACTCTGTCAAAAGCCGTTTTGAAATATATGAACACATGATAGATGTCTTGCTGATGTTGTGAGTTTTTTTCACACAGAACACTAAACTTGAAAATTTGTTCTGTCGTGCTTATTCCACTCCGGAATCATACCTGTTCTTCTGCGAGTGTTTCTTCTCCCTGACGGTTCAGTCTATTCAAGATGATCTTCAGCGTCACCTTGCTAGCATGGCTTATCAAACTTATAGTTCTGTAATTTTGGCACAGCTCGAGATTGCCTTTCTTAGGAGAAGCGTTATAATCAGTGACTGGGACCACTGTGTTGGCCATTAACCTGTCTGCCAAATCTTGTTGCAGATTTTTGTTAGTAGCTCTATCACTTATTCCCCATCATTCTGGATAAGTTCAACTGGGATGTTGTCTACTCCAGCTGCCTTCCGATTCTTCAGTGCTCTCATTGCTGACTCCATCTCATCTTTGAAAATGGAAAAAAATCATAATTTATGGAGTTTGGATCTTGGATCTCCTGTGGACTGATTGTTGTAAAGTTCTTTACAATACTCAGTCCATCGTTTTCCATTGTCACTTGCTTCTGTGAGGCATGCTCCATTTTCGTCTTGAATGGTACTGACTCTTGGTTGCTTCAGTCTGGTGCGGATTTTCACAATTTGGAATGCCTGTTTGCTGCTATTTGTTATCAGAATGCTCTCTATTTATGTGCTCTATTGTCCAATCCAATCTTATTTTGCTTTCGTCAAGTTTTTTCTGCTGATATTTTTTTTTTATTTTTCGATACTCCATTGACGCTATTGTGTGTCTGGCGTTTTTAGGTCTCTTCGGACATCACGCAGATTCAGAATCTCTTCTGGAGCCCGTGGTTGTTTTTTTGGGCGCTGAAGGCCAATGATGCCCTTGGCAGCTACTGTCATGACTGTCTTAAAAGTGTCTGGCATCACGTTAACATCAACATCCATCACAAGAAGTGGAGCAAATTTTCATCCAATTGTTGCTTGGAATTACTTTCAGATGTTAGGGTCCTTCAATAGTTCAAGGTTGAATTTGAGCCTGATAATATTCGGCTTGTTAAATGTCTTCAGCATCACTCGGAACTTCACAATGACGAGGTCGTGATCACTCCCAACATCAGCTCCTGGGAACATTCTTGTTTCTGCTATATTGATGCCAGATCTGTACCGATTTTGAACCAGTATTTAGTTGATCTGGTTATGCTGGATTTCATTTGGTGCGTGTCATGTCTAGCATCGGGAAGCTTTATGTTGGCCCAGGGTGATGCCTAGTACCAAGTTGTTGTACCTTGCGAACTCGGACAGCCGTCTCCCTCTTTCATTGGTAAGCCCATTGCAAGAAGGTCCAAAATGATCATACCAGTCTCTCAGAGCATCTTTGCCAACTTTGGCATTCCAGTCTCCTTTGATAATGAGGATGTCGTTTTTACTTACCATGTTTATTATACCCTGGATTTTGTTGTAAAACTCCTATATTTCTGTATGAGCATGATCAGTAGTTGAAGCATAGACTTGGATAAGTGTGATGTTAAAGGAGGATGCTTTTAGACTAATGGAGATGATTCTGCTAGATATGTGGCGACATTTAAGCACATATCCCAGATGATTAGTCTTTCTTATAGTTAGACCCAGTCCTGGCAGATATATTTATATAACTGAATCATTCGTTGGAATTACAGTGATAGACACATTATATATTAGTTTGATTAATAGCTAGCACGGAATAGCTGTTAATTCATTTAAAGATATGTTGCAATTTTAACGAAGTGATTCGACTGTATTATTGATACATCATTACTGTACAGACCATCATAAGGAATGTCATTGGATCTCATTAGGATTATTCAAAACGTTATGAAAAGTTAAAACATTTAGTACCTAAGGATTTCACTTACCATTCTGTAACTTATATTTTAATTCTTTGACTTCCATTTTAGGGAAATAAATTATATTTATCAAATGTACACAGTTTGTCAGTATCCCCTCTTTCCTGCTATTTACTTTAAATCAATCGAGTCGGAACAATACAACTACACCAATGTGCACTTAATAAACCTACGTCATAATAAGATTATTACTAAGAACGTATTATACATTTATCTTCTAGTTTTTCTAACGCATGTCGAAAGTAACCTGATTTCTTCATTACCAGCATAAAAAATACACTGTTTGCAGTTTTTACTCTAACTGTATTTTCAAAGTAATGGGGTAATTGTTTGGTAGTAGTCGCTACCAGCTGTTTTACATCGAGACAGTAACAATCCATATTCTCTTTACCTCGGTAAGTGCGCTTACATTGATACGTTCTCGTACATGTCAATACAATAGTCACCTGCCACGCTCTCGACCATATTTCTAAAATAACACGAATAATATTATGTTAATATTCTTCTCGATTTGAAATGATATAGATCACAATTGTCTTTCAATCGTTCAATGAATTATGGAGAATACTTTTGTTGTCGTGTTTATCTGGATAAGTAGATAAAAATATGTTTATATGGCAGATAGCAATTAGTTAAAAACAAAATATGCTTATTTTGTTTTAACGAATTCGTATTAAAGTTCAACCATAGCAGCAGTGCAAATGTGAAATGTTTTATAATTAGTACAGACATTTTAAACAAGGGAAATCAACTCCTCTGATCTGAATATCCAATGTATAAATAAGTCAAAGCATGACGAAGCAAATCATACAGAATGCATTATAAACAATTTGATGCTGAAAATAAAAATACACCTTTAAAATCCAAATCCATCATTGCGTCGGATTCAAAGGGGATAATTTGATTCTGCATCACCTGCTTTCGATTTGTGCCATCGTAGTTGGACATCTCCAAAGTTAGTATAAATGATCCCCTTTCAATCCAATAGATATTGCTGTAACAAAAATAAAATGATAATTCCGTATCGTATCTAGTATCAATAAAACACCCACACTATTGTATGGCCTTTACAAAGCAAAATATATTTCCTACAGAACATTCTGTTGATAGTACGAATATGTTGATTCTAAAGATGGTACTTTCAATGGCTTGGGGGTATTTATTATGTCCCCCGTTTACTATTGTATTATCTTGTTATCAATCATAATGTCATTCACTTGAAATTAGCGACTCTATCCTTACTATTGTATTATTGCTATGGAGGACTGGTAGTTAGAGCTTCAGCCTCGGATGAGGTAGGAAGTGTGTTCGATCCCCCACCGAGCCATACCAAAGACTTTCAAAAATAGTACTTACAGCTTATTCGCTTGGCATTCAGTATTAAGAGGTTAATCCTAAGACTGGTCAGCCTGGAGTCAGAAAAATGTGCATGGGTGCGACAGCATGATACATGTCTGCGTAATTATACTCCAGTTTTAGACATCACTATAAACTGCTGCATTGCTGACATTGTTAAAGCTAAGTTAAAATTAAAAATCATAGCATTGTCATATTTATTAAACAACATATGCAGTTCACATGTAGCGTATTTGAATTTCTCTTGAAACCGTCTTTAAATGTAAGTCATGAACACGAAATGCCTTTTTGTTCAAAAGTAGTTTCCTGCAAACGTATAGAAGAATTGCCTCTCGTATGGAAGCAAGTTATGTTATGCTACTTGTATCTGTTATCTTCATGTTGGTGTATTATGGTTTAAAAGATTCTTACTGACGAGTACTTTTAAAATGGGTTTGATTGATGGATAAATATTTAACAAATACAGTCAGAAAGACATTCAAGAACGCTAGTTAAAATTAAGATACTGCATGTTAGCTAAATTGGCAACACTATGAAATGGATGATTTTCTTAAAGTACTTGGTATATCATTTACACGTGTTCTGTGTCGAGTATCTTTTTCATAGACACTTATTAAATATAGTCAAAAAATTAAAAAAAATGAACATAACGAATTGGGTGTTAAAAGTAATGATTTTCAGTTAAATGTCTTCACTTGTGGAACAAACAGTTACGGAAAAGATAAATTGTATCTCTTTGAAGGAAACTAAGTCTTCAAGTAGTGATCAATGTTGTTGCTCGACCGTTGATTTGACGAGGGCCACTCTAGTCATGCGAGTGTAAAATAGGTTGGTTCTGCTCCGTTTTTGTGCCGGGGGCTGATGAGGCCAATCCTTGCATAGAATGTTCGTTTCTATAAAGGACAGGGGATGAGTGGGACCGTTTCAGGTTGATTGGTGGCAAGTGCTATTATGGCTTGCCCATTCAGCTGCTATTCTGCTTGGCTCACACATGTTGGAGCCATTCTGCACGGTGGAACGCCAAGTGAGTTGAGTGCATCAGTGTTTATGTTAAACGCTTTTGATTCTGCTTACAAAATACCTTTCAAGCATAGTTTCAAACCTCCGTGGGATCGCTGTTCTAGCTGTAGTTTGCCAAAAAATAGACTATTAGGCAAAAGGTTCACCTAGTCGTCGATATTGATGCTATGTGACAGTGTGCTGCCAAGGTAGGGGGAAGCGTTCATTACGATGGTATCGCATGCTTACAATATCTCCTGTTTACTGGGTCTCTAAGAGAATCAGGATGGTGTGAATGCTGTGGAGACCTGCTTGGGCAAGTACCGCAGTGTCTGGAACCTTTTCAAGCTACTTGATGTTGATGAATTTCTTATAACATCTGGTGCGAATGTGGCCCAGCCTCAAAGGGTGGCGTTGGTACAATGTCCACGTTTCGCATACGTGAATTAGTGTGGGGAGCACAAATGATCTATAGATCTTTAGTTGTCTCGACCATGGCATTCAATCTGCTGAAAGTTGTGTCTTGCTCTGGCAATGCAAAAGGTTCACCTCGTCGTCGATGGTGATGCTGCCAAGGTAGGTGAAGCGTTCATTACGTTGAGTATTTTACCATTAACCTTAACGGTGATAATTGGTTCCACTTATGGCGTTCAAGGGGCCGGCTAATTCAGGAATTCAGTCTAATTGGTACTGATAGTGGCACACACTGAAGCCTGCGCAGGAGTTGGAGAACATGTCAACCCAGCATTTCAAGTCTGCTTCTAAGACAGTATTGAGAGCGCAAATCATCAGCAAATAATACATTCCAGATGGTGTTTTTGTAACCTTTTTGTTCGCTTGAGACTTCCTTTCCGTCTCTGTAAGCATTTGGCAACATGGCGCATAACGTTGCATTGAACAGTGGAAGTGCCTGAACATAAACTTAATTAATGGACGCCATTAGTTACTCGGAATGGCTCAGATGTCTCGCCATTTTTCAGGGCTCGTGAATGCTTGCCGTCGTTGAAATGCTGTACATTGGATATAATTTCATCGGACATCGGTACATTGCCATTACCTTCTACAAACCTTCTTTGCTCACAGTATCAAAGGCCTGTGTCAAGTCAACGTAAATAGAAAAGAGGTCTGTGTGTTTAGCTCTTGACATTTCTCGCGTAGCTTCCTCCCAGCAAACACAATGTGTTTGGTCCTACGTTCTTTTCGGAATCACTACTGCTTTTCGGCAGTAGTCCCTGGGCAAATTACTTAGTGAGGCGGTTTAGTATTATTCTGGCAAGTATCATTCCTGTGATTGAGAGAAAGGATATACCCCGGTATTTGTAGCATGCGTGGTGTTTCCCGTTGCGCTAATACAAGGGGATTATGGAAGCGTCTCTGTATTCCTGTATTCCAAGCTTGCTGCCACAATAATAAAAGTAGCTTGTGGAGCCTTTCTATCTGGGCTGTGCACCCTTATTTATATACGTCAGCTGGGATGGAGTCTGAACCTGGTGCTTTGGCACTGGAAAGCAGGCGAATCACTTTCTGTGTATCGACAGGGTTGGAGGGTCGTCCACTGTATTGTTGATGGGTAATTGTGTGAATCTACTGATGGCATCATCGTTTATTGAAGAAGGTGATTCATGATAATGTCAAATTGTTTAGAAGAATCTTCCGTTTGTCAGTAATTAGAGTGTTCCCGTCTGCGCTGCAAATGCGGTGAGATGATGCAGAGAATAATGGTCCATACACATATTTCGGATCATTGTAGAAGTCTCGCTGTATCTAATTAGCCATGTGTCTTACATTTAATGTGGTTTCTTCTTTACAGTTATCCGGATATTGTTGTACGCATCTTTCCTAGAGGCGGACCTGGGATTGTTGAGGTAGGATTGGTGTATGCGGAGTTTTTCATCCACCAACTATTTGATTTCGTCGAAGTTCTCATCTAACCAGATGCGTTCTGGTTGAAGGTTTTAGAAATTTCGAAGCTTTGCTGTAAATCAGCTCTCTGAATGCCTCTCAGTCTGTATGCATATTCTGATTGTTCAGAGGGTGGATTTCATACGTTTATCCAGGGCATCCACGTTAGGCTGTTTGGCACTGATGCATTTCAGCTTATTAATGTGCAGTAGTTTATAAGCCTTCCTTCCCTGTGGGCGTCCTTTGGTCTTAATGCAGATGTTGAGATTGGTGATGATAAGTTAGCATGAAAAGCAAAACGTCATTTATTAAAAAATCCGTACTACCATGACATTACCAAACACACACTGTGCGTGTTATGCTTTTTCTAATCGTGTATTCGTACCGTTTTGGTAGTGCTTCGTCATTAACGTTTCCTAACCTACCTTTGGCGATTCATGTCTTTATTGTCGTTCAATCGTCATAAGTTCCAAAAGGTATATTCTTCTCTTATTGCATGCAGTTATTGAAATTCTGTGTTCTAAGTTAGTTCAACATTATCGAACTTACTCGACTCGGCGTAAGTTATTTCAGATCGATGACAAATTCAATTTGTTTTTAAATCGTTCTCACGATTTTTAATGTTTCATATCGTGGCGCACCATCCTGAAAGCATTTTCCTAATCTTAACATCTGAACATTTAATCTTTTTCAATGGTTTACACCAGTCCCGTCCCATTTGCTAACTGTAGTGTCTTGGCATCATGTTCAACTGTAAACAAAACGGTACAAGTTCATGACAGATGTTGAACTCTGACTCTGAAATCAGTTTTTGAAGTTGCGTACTGAGTAACTTGAGGGAGGGAAGAAGTTAAAACATTGCAAAACAAGCGTGTGGATCTGCAGTGGTGAGCAAATTGCAATTGTAATGGCTGTACAGGTTTACATTAATGGTGCAGAGTGCACAGGCATAAACATATGAAATTGTTAGTCGTTTATATTGTTAAAGCAAAGGGCATACATAATTGAAGATTGTTGCATGTTTACACTGGTGTACAAAATGTACGACCATGCATACATACGCCAGCTTCTAGAACTGATGAATGTTAATAAATTGCAAACATACGTCTTTAACATTGTACGCAAACGGCGCAGCCAAATATTTTATTTCTTCAACCACGTCCACAAACACTGAAACATTTTGATTTAACTGAACATGGCGTTATCCATTCAACAATATTAATCTTGATAGTATTCACTTGGTAGCATTATTATAGGAACATAAACAGTGATGCAATCTTGTCCATGCTTTTTACATTGCGTTTGTAATCCATTTATAATATAGATGACCATTGTAAATGAATAAAATATACAATTATCTTGAATTACAAAGTAAATTATTGTTTTCTATTTGCGATTGAAACATGTAGATGTAATAACAATTCAATCAATAATTCAGAAAAATGAAGTTGTTTCAAGCGATATACGATGATAAGCAAAACGACAGAGAAACAATTACCAACATAATGTTTCCATTTTTGGAGACATAGTGTTAA
Source organism: Unio pictorum (assembly GCA_030141615.1). NCBI lineage: Eukaryota > Metazoa > Mollusca > Bivalvia > Unionida > Unionidae > Unio > Unio pictorum. Next base: position 3,563,421 of record JARLTB010000117.1, on the reverse strand, counting down.
AGCACATGTTATTTGTTCCAGCCTATTCTATGCATAGTTATTTTTCAGTTCGGTATGCAAAATACATACAAAGAACAACATCACATGTTGGTATTTGTCATGAACAAACTTTGTTAAATGGAAGATGTATCTCAGATTACGAAGCAAATGGATTGAAAGAATGTATACACACGTATATGGCTTCGTATTGGTTAAATAGCACAAACAGCATCCACACAAGGCAGTTTTTAATATATGTCTTATCTAATGAGTGGTGAAGGTAAATAATACCCGTTTATTGGGTCTGCCACAATGTCCCCTGGATGTCCTACATTTCTAAGAACTGTTTTATGTAAATTATTATCAAGACTGATAACACCAATGACATCATTTCCTGTGTCTGTGTAAAACAGGAGCCTTGATGCTGCGTCAACTGCAATTCCAACGATGTTGGCTTCTAAAAAAGAACCAAAGTTGCTTCTATGAGTAGTGCTTCTTTAAGAATTAGTTGATGCACATATTATGTTATTTTAGGGTCAGTTGAGTCAAGTGCGTCTTGTAGATTTATTTTTGTTTTTCAGCAAGATAATTTGATGGCACTCGATCTGTGCATGACAACTTGTTCTGATTTGAAAATAACTGGACAAACTTGTATCAGTATAAAAAGGACAAAAGCAGCTAAATTTGTACCCGACCATATATTATATTAATATATAAAGGATCGATTAGTTCCTTAAATTAAATTTAAACAACTATCACAACAATGCAGGGGATACTTTGTATTATTTTTTCATTAGAAATGCGCAAAACAACTGAATATAGCGATGCGTTCAGAAAAAAAACTCTCGGAGGAAAATGTTAGACTTAAATTACTGCCTTACGTATCGATCTGCAACTGATGACATATGTATTGATACAAAATTACCGTGATTGACAATGAGTCAATGGATGCACGCATAGAACTGGTAATTGCATTGAATAGCAAAATACAACCGTTAGTGATAGTAATATTCACGATGTTGTCAGATATATCCATCGCTTCTCACAACATTTATAATGATTACATGTGAGTGTGTATCATTCTATTTTAACTTTACATTGGAACATTACTCTACAAACACCTATACAGCTATATATACGATGTACTTGTTTCATACCTTGTATCAAAATTAGAAACCTATACAGCTATATCTACTATTTACCTGAACTCTAATTTTTAACAGAAAGACAAACGTATAGTTATATCTACGATTTACTAGAATTGTAACATGTAACAAAAACATAAATCTATAAAGTTATATTTACGTTTTACTTTAATTTACTTTAATTATAATTTGTAGCACAACGACAAACATATACATCTATACCTACGATATTCCTAAATTATACCTTGTAACAAAATACAGCTATATATACAATTTACTTGAATTTTAACTTGTACCTAAATGACGAACCTATACATCTATATCCACGATTGTATCCACTTTAACACAAGTACAAACCTATGAAGTTATGTCTATGATTTACTTAAATTATATTTATTAACACAAGGACAGACCTATACATCTATATATACGATTTACGTGAATTGTAACTTGTAACAGAAGATAAACCTATAAAGCTATATTATATTTAATTCACGCAAATTGTTTATGGACTTTGAAGTCTGAAATTAAAGATTCTTATCTTATTTTATATACGATTTACTTGAATTGCACTTTGTAACACAAAGACAACCATATACATCTAAATCTCATATTTACTTGAATTGTTACTTGCAACACAAAATCAAACCCATATAGCTATATCTACCAATTACTTTAATTGTAACTTGTAACAAACAAGACCAACACATACAGCTATATCTACGATTTACTTTAATTGTAACTTGTAACAAAAAGACAAACCTTTACATCTAAATAAACGATTTACTTGAATTGTAACTTGTAACAAAGCGACAAACATATACAGCTATATCTTCGATTTACTTGAATTGTAACTTCTAATAAAAGGGATCTTCAATAGAGTACATTCTGTAGATGAGCATAAACGGAAACTCACCTATATTGAAAGCTCGTACTGTCGTTTGCCTCTCCCTATCTATCGATAGTGATATGATGTGAGAAATATTGGCAGCGAATATAACAGCGTCGGTAGGGTCGTAGTCGATGTCATCGGGGATGAAATTGTCAGGAAGTGGAATGGTCACATTGTTGTAATTTGATATGTCTGTACGATACATAGTCTTCATTACTGCGTCAACAATCAGCAGAAAATCAGCTGGCAAGGGGTCTGGTTGACAAAAAGGATATATAAATGCATTAAAACTTTTATATTTCTTCTTATTATCTTACAAGTGTGACAATTCTAAATAGGACATGAGCTGCATCCATTTTGTTTTCTTAGTTAAAATAACAAAACACAAAACCGAACGTAATATTCCTTCTTTCGTGCCATATATTATGAAAGAATCAGTTTCAAGTTCGATCAAATAAAACAAGTTATTTCTAACATGAAATTAAACAAAAAAGGTAAATAAATATCATGGTTTGATAGTTTATTTCATTAGGACAAGATGTTGTATTAAGTTTCCTTTTTAGGCGCAGTTAAATACAAATCCGTTTCTCGCGTAACCATGAAAACTTACATCATTTGACTCACAATATAAATGTCTGAAAAAGTACAAATTGCATATCTCTAACCACTATATTATTTAACGACATGCCATAAAGCTTTGTACATACATACATACATACATACATACATACATACATACATACATACATACATACATACATACATACATACATACATACGTACGTACGTACGTACGTACGTGCGTGCATGCATGCATGCATGCATGCATGCATGCCTGCATGCATGCATGCATGCATGCGCGCGCGCGCACGCACGTACGCACGCACGCTCGCGCACACACACACACACACAGACATACATACATACATACATACATACATACATACATACATAATAACATACATACATACATACATACATACATACATACATACATACATACATACATACATACATACATACATACATACATACATACATACATACATACATACATACATACATACATACACACAAACCTTACTTACCAGGTGTATCATGTCACAGAATTAGGAAACAGAATAACTTGGTTATGCTTAAGAAATATTTGTCTATTTTTCGTTGTACATGCGTTACCTAGGTTGAATAAGTAATTTACTTGCGACAAGGGTCATTATAATCATGATAGGCACGGATATTTTACCCTGAATATTACTCACTGTCCTATGAATTTAAGTAAGATCAATTTATAACCGACACACTGATCGTTTTGGATCTTGTCGAGGAGTGCACGTTCTCCATTGCGTTCGTAAGCCACATCTGACGCGATATGTATGTACGTAAGTCTGTACATGTGGAGGAGCCATGACTGTAAAGGGAGCTAAATCAAGGGTGTTGTATGCTGTCTGTACGTGTGTATACGTATTACTGTACATTTCGTGGATCCGTGTAGTGTGCGAACGGTCGATGCAAGTGTGGGCCAACCCAAGGAATCGGATAAACTATGCGGTTTGTCAGTTTATGAATCGTGCGACTGTACAACGTTCAAGAAGCATCTGTTTATTCCAATAGTTTCAATTGGGTACATTTTCATTTACATGAGATTATTTTGAATTTTAGTTGTATTCCAGAATATTTATGTGAATCTCACTTTACAGTGCTGAACATTATTTGAAGCATATTTCAGTACCTTGAGATTGTTTTAATCTTACTCGTAGTCCATACGTGGGATTATATCAATATTGTACTGTGAATAACATTATTTGAAACGTATATGAAATCCATGTGGTGTCTTGAATCTGTATTTTAGATTGATATAACTCGGTTTCTATTCTGCGACATTTCAGTAAGCAAGAATAATTAAATTTTGCACTCTAAACACCAAATTGAGTGCAACAAATCCGCTCAAAAAATGGCTACTGAAAATAAATGTTATTTTTGAAATTTTAAACATCAAACGGCCTTTCACTCTATTAAAATAAATACACCCGTCTTATCGCTGGAACAATTTCCGTACTAAAAAACAAAATGAATGCAAAGATATACCTATGTAGCTTGATTAAGATCAATACTAGTCTGCACAAAATAACAATGAGAAATATAACACCCAAAGAGCCGACACCATCAAATATCTTAAAAATCAGCAAGTGTTTGTGTTCAACTATTACGTGATCATATCTAGTATTTTATTCACAGAGGCAAATATTTTAGGTGCTGAGGTGAACATTTATCCTAAAATACCAAATATTAGTTTCTACACACAGTTTGGGTCTAAAAAGAAATAAAATATTTTGAAATGTTCCAAGGTAAATAAATCAGATATCAGTATATAGATACTGCTCCATTAACGTAAAGGATTACTTTGTACGATTAAGATTCAAACAATCACAAGGTACTGAAATATGTTTCAAATAATGTTATTCACATATTCACAGTACAATATTAATATGATCCCACGTATATATATATATATATATATATATATATATATATATATATATATATATATATATATATATATATATATATATATATAAATATATATATATATATATATATATATAGATATATATATATATATATATATATATATATATATATATATATATATATATATATATATATATATATATAGCGAAGTATTGAATTTTGAAAAAGCAGTGAAACTGAAAGTTTAATACACTGAGCATTGATTCATAGTTTATCACATTTAGACCGGAGAAATTTTTGTGAAGGGTCATTGCTAACTTTAATATTATTTGTTTCCATGTCAGTGTTAAAAATTCAAAAGCGGCCAGTGTTCCGATTCAAAGAAATTAACCGGTTATTGTAACACCTGCGGTAAGAAAAAAAACTTCCGATCCGTATCAAATACTTATTCGTCAAAATGAAAGGTTATATAACGTAGCTCAGAGATTGTGACTGAAACAAGAAATGATTGTCTTTTGAAAACTTTCTAGAAACCACTGCATACGATTGGTTGAGCGAAATCAAGGCGTACACTTTGGAAGTAATGTTACATTAAAGTGTCAAACGTGATCGAAATTTACTAATAGAGTGAGACGTTTTTCTTCAAGGAAATCTAGGAAAACAATAGTGGTAGCTCACGTGGTAATGTATCGCAAGGTACTACCATAGGTAAGCTTTGCGCAGTGTCTAAATAGCTAGTGTGTTCTGAGTAACGTAAGCAAAGGAATTATATGTACATTTCGAACGTGGTATATATTTCGATTTAGAGATAGTTGTGTCTGTTATGAAAACATTTGTTCCAAAGGAGAGTGAGACACGACAGTATAAAGACGAGAAGTGACGAGTGAAGTCCGAAAAAAAAATGAACTCCAAAAAGGAAAGGCAGTTGAAATAGGAAGACTAGTGTATATAGGACTCTGTATCACGGTCGAGAGGAAGGTGATGCAATCAGTCGCGGACATTCTGCTCTTGTCACCACTCATTATAATGATGAAATTAATCCAAGTCAGAGACTGTTATCAAATTATGTTGATATCATTCAAGTTGAAATGATATTACCACAATTAATTTGTTTGATTAAAGCTGTTATTTATTTCACTTGTCTACGGAGGCTCGTATTTAATTATTTCTTCCCAACAAGCTTGCCCAGTTGTCTTTTGATGTTCTAATTTTTGCTCACACTGGGTCATAATATGGAGGGATGTCATTACCTATATAATGAAGCAAAATCCAATGAAGTAAGAGGAAGACGGTGTACAGTGGCGGTTTTTGTCTGGAATTACTTTTAAACAGTGTGAGCAACAGAGTAAAGCTGAGTAAGATATTGTACAAGAATTAGAGTATCTGTAGTAGTGACAAATTTGGTTATTGTTAAAGAAGGAATTACGAGAGTGTATCGAGTTAATATATTTTATGCACTATTTAGTTACTGCATGCAACTGTTTGATATTTGTTGATGTAAGTTTTGACATTGTAAGAAATTTCAATTACGTACCTGAACTGCTTTCATAGGTGGTCATTGTCTAAAATCAATTAATTCAGAACGAAAAACTGTCTCAGTTATTTTTGCGAGACGAGATAACTCAAGAAGTCTCGAGGGCGTAATTGCACATAGTTGATGCGAGCTAGTTTAATTCGGAGAGAAATTCAGCATTTTGAACTGCTTGAGAGCTATTTAACAAACTCCGCAGCTTGATACTTTATTCGAAGACATTAAGACTTAGTAAATACTGAAGCTAAGTAAATTGATTGGTGATACAGATGATTAGACTAGAATAACATCTGATATGCAGTTGGCCAACGAGTTAAAATATATTATCGAAGACGAGTTATCTTATAAAGAGACCCAGTTAGCGGAATATGTAGAGCGGAGACTTAGTTAATACAGAGAGAAAAGCAAGCGGCAGAAACAGAGAATTACTCAAGCCGAGGAGAAAAAAATGATTAGAGCAGCCAAGGAAAAAGAACTAATAAGTCTAGATGAGGAAAATGAACAAGAAAGAGAAAGAGAAAGATAAATCGTATTAGCCAGATTGACGCAAGACCCTGGGACATAAAAGCTGCGTTAGCCATCGAGACACTAAGAATCTAAGCGGAACGAATAACTGAATAAACATTCAGGACCCACAAGCAAATATTAAAGGATAGACGTATCGCCCAGATAACAATGCCGATGTTTTTCGACAAAGATGAAATCATGATGACTTTTTATCTCAATTAAACATTTAGCTTTAATCCATCAATTATCCAAAGACCAGTGGGGTCCTTAATATCTCTGCAATTATGCAAGGGACTAGCAAGGATATTATCATGGTATGGCACCAAATGAATTAGACGATTATAACGCTGTTAAGAAGCTACGGCTGAACGTTTTCGCAAACGAGCAATGGAGACACCTACAAACTTTCATACGCATACTCGAGTGCTTTACGATAAATGGATTAAAATGACAAGCACCGCGCTCACTTATGAAGGCATACGGGAAAATATTTTGTAAGAACATGTTCTCAGTACGTATCGTAAAGACCTGATCGTATTTTTAGAGTAACGTGATTTCGCGACCTTAGAAGACAGTATGATGGCTGAGCGATATGTGAGTGAACACTCTTGTCCATCCACCTGGGGTCGCAGGGACCAACCCTAACTACTGACGTCGGAAAGGCTAACGAGTTGGAACTTCATAGTCGGAATGATCATAATTATGGAAAGCTAGGGGCTGATAATCCAATCCGTGATCAGTTCCATGGCCCACGAAAGACCAAAGGTGTACATAAGGACACCCCAGGTAAGAAATGTGAGGTTTAATACTAAAGGTGCAACAAACATGACCATTTTGTCAAAGACTACAGGAATCATCATCTAACGATAAATGCAGTGACATTAGACACTTGTACAAGACATAAACCAGTACATCGAATAGAGCAACAGCTAGGGCAAACGTCAGCGCTTTTTTTCTAGTCCGTTGATTGACTTGATAAGGACGAGAGCTCCGACAAAGGTTATCTGGCCAGACGCTTGTGAGAGAGAATTTCAGACGTTGAGGTATACGTTGACGTCAGACACCGTAGTGAGACTACCTGACGTTACAAAGGACTTTGTCTTACGTATTGATGCTTGTGACATGGATCTTAGTGCATCTTTATTGCAGGAGTATGCTGGGAACTTATTCCCGGTTACACATGGTATCAGGAAGTTGTTGCCAGCTAAAAGTTATTCTTCGGTTAATGAAACATAATGCCTATCGATGATCTTTGGAATCTCTCAGTTTCAACGCAATCTGAATGGGCAAGGGTTTATGCTAGTTTAAAGTGACAAACTTGATTTATGCTGAATGCACGAGTTCTAAACTTAAAATCAGTAGGGTAAGGCACTTTAGTTCTATGTAATATTCTGGGTTGTTTACTGTTTGCTGTATTCAAACTTGTTTGAGTATCGTTTATTCAATTTCTTGGTACATGTGTTGGAGCTATAGCTGTTATGCAATTTATCTTTAACTTTTACAGATATTTGTCCGTAAGCATACTTGATTGAATACGATAGAAATGTTAATATGTGCAAGACTTCATAGGGTTATATAAAAATAAATATATAATAATTTCATTTATCTGCTAGGACGATACCGATTATCGTGATTATTCTGTAACAAACTGTAACGTAATTTCGGCGTTGTGACGGAAAAAAGCGAAAGGTACAAATTTCGACAAAATATTTATCTTCCTAGAACACAAAGTGAAAATCAAACAAAAAAAAGGTAATCTGAATTTAATATAACAATAATCTTAAAATTAAAAAAACAAGTTATAATAATTTAAATTTTTGGATACAATTCAATAGAAGTCAAAATTTAACCTAACGCAAAAGGTGTAGATGTACCAAGAGCCTGTTGTTAATTCACAGTCATATAATTCGAGTATAGAATTAATTATAAATTCAAGTGAATATCCATTAATATTTCTTGATATCAGCATATTTTATTTTTTCATAAAGAAATCACTTGAATTAAACATTTTGAAGAAACCAATCAAAATGAAATGCAATACAGCATGATTCTGCGAAATTGTAAAGCACATATAAAATATCGTTACGGAAACTGGATTGTATACTCGTATACCTGATGTCAGGTAAGAATTAAAAGTTTTTTAAAAAAGATGTATTATCTAATGGTAAAATCCTTTTAGAGACATCTCGATGCTTGCAATTTAAAATCTTAGTTACAATTATAACTGTATCCCTAAAAGTATAAAATATCAGTTAGAACATGTAAATTGTAGGGTATTCAATTAGCCTAGACCAAAAATCAAATAAACATATTTGATTATATTAAATATGATCCTGATAATGAACCCATACAAACAGAGAATATTTTATATTTTTATTGGTTGTACAGATATTAAAATATTTAAAAATCAATTATTCAGTTTAAGTATAAAATACATTTGGTTTTTGGACAAGTTTAAGTCCAACATAAATGTTACATTATAATAGCATAAAATAGACCCAAACAAATAGAATGTAACAAGGAATCGTAATTAATCTAGGTTCTTACAGAAAGTAACAAGAAAAACATTAATTTGACAAGCATTGTGATATTTAACAAACAATTTATTTCATTATTTATTTCCCTACAGACCACGGTAAATATGAGAAAAAGAACTTACGGTCTAACGAATCAAATCCAAAATTAATCCAAGAATTATTAAAGGTCTTATCATTTAAAAGTCTTAAAAGTCTTCAATGAAACTGAGTTCAAATCCCAATGAAATCCAAACTGGAAGACGAAGACGAATGAAGTAACATATGAAGTGATGCAGTGCCAACAGTCTAATGTTGAATCATAGAAAATAGTATTCCAGTGTTTTAATTGTATTTTAATTTCGAAAAATGTCCATGTCCAAGAATTAGCTTATAGTACTAGTATTTTCAGGCACACAATTACTTGAACTCCAAATAATTTGAAGAAAATAAAATAGTTAGCCCAATCTAGGCACAACATGACACAACTTTACTTTTTAAGTGTTAAGGCACGAATGAATATTCATTCTTAAAAATGCAGTTATCAATCAAACTGCAACGCAAAGAGATGCCCAGATGAGGGTCACGTGGTCATATCTTTGTAGACAAATTGCGCATTTTACATGTCTAACATCACGTACTCACTGGATAGTCTTTACTAAAATCAATGACTTTGATTGGCCGCGATAGAAATTAAACTTTTTTGAACCACACAATCTGGATTGTTTTGTTTTCATTTAAAAGTTAAGCTTCCATTTTATGATTCAATTAGCAAACGGAAATTGGTAAAATTTGTCTTGCCAGATTCAATTTTGCTAATTTATCTGCTCAAGGATTTGCTATGTTATGTATAACATATCATAACATGACACATGGCTAAACCTCTAAGACTAGAACAATAACATGTAAACCATTCGGTATTGCTTAGATTATTTTGATAGCGGGAATGATGATGGGTGTGCGGTAGATCTGTACAAAGGATTCCACCCTATATGCATGCTTGGTTTAAATGTGGTGGGGTGGGGATGGATATGATGTATATCTGTAGCATGGAGTCCTCTCTATATACAAGCATGGTTTATATTTGACCTTACTGAAGTAAATAATCTCATCTTTGTTCCCAGAAGAATGTAGACATAAACCGGTCTCAAGAAATGAATAAACTTTATCAAACGACGGTGTATTTACGTGGTAAATTAGTGATGCAAGTACGATTCAAAAACAAAAAGATTTGTTTACGCGTTCTGTACAACCTCATTTTACAAATCAAATACAGTACAATAACGTGTCTATATCAGCATCCAGTACTCGTCTTTTCCAAAACATATCGCAAAAAGGTTATGCATAGTTATGGGATTTCAACTTAAGCACTAAATTGTATTTTTTAGATCAACTCAGACCGGTACTGTGCACCGTATCAAACAATGTGATATCACAAGATTTGGAAATTTTGGGATGACACATGTTTTGTCTTTAGTAAAATGTTCTGTTTATTGATGGATGTTTTATTCTTTGATTTATAGCTGCTAAGGAAATAATATATACTTTTTCTATTTCATCTTTGTTTGCTACTTTTTTACACATAACAAATGAAGGGTACAGAGTTAGTCACAATGAACGAAATTATTCGTTCTTCTTTCTATCTTAACAATTTCCACTGAAATAAAATATATCACAAAAAGAATTTCAGATGGTTAGTCTTAATATTACATTTTTCAACTCGTTAAATAATTCCCAACTTTTACAGGTCCAGGCAAAAGCTGGACATTATTCAACTCGTTTCATAAATTCAATAGAATATCGTTACCCATTCAAAACAATATATGCAGCTATCGATACCCATGTCATGACATATGATTAATTTCAAATACGCATTGTAAAGCGAATTCTCTATATATTCATAGCTATATTGGTAAAGAACACTCACCCGAAACTTGCCCATCGACTGAGAAACAATGGAAAACACAGAGCAGAAGTACACTTCGTATCCCCATGATGGCTTCAGCTATTTAAAATTACAAGTGGTTTCACCAGTAAAATATATAGCGACCTGCTGCACACTTATAAGTCAACTGTGAACACTTTGGGCATAAAGATAGGATGAAATATGTAATCTTATATATATATATATATATATATATATATATATATATATATATATATATATATATATATATATATATATATTGTGGGCAAAATTAGAGGTAAAACAAATGTGGAGCTCGAATTTCTGGACAGAAAATGCGTATCGTAAACATTCCACGTTTAATGGGCTGGCTGTACTCTTGCATTATCACGGTATGAACCTTCTTGATTTGTTGTTTCCTTAAACTTAACACAAAGTAGCATTCTTTATTAAAACTATGTCGAGCGATCTGCATAAATATTAGAAATCATATTGACTTATCGAGGCTAGTCCCATGTAGAAATTCTATTTTTTCAAACTAAACATCAATTTTTACATTTAAAAAAACATATACTGGGAGGGGAGGGGCTTGGGAGCCAAGTGGTATAATTTACTTTCATTCACTTCCATCACACCTCTGTCGAGTGGAATCCTTTCTAGGTCCAGGGTAGTGAGAAAGCTTGTCCAGCAGCATCCAGACGGTCAGAGGTATTTATCGGGGTTTATCTGGATTCTTCCGACACCAGTTATAATTCACCGCGATATATCATGCTGTTAGAAATAGCGTGAAATCCAAACCAAAGACATCAGCAACAACAACGCATTCTACGTGCATTACATTCGTGTGATGTCCATAACATACATCAATGATGACGCGGGATACTCCTGTCAATCTACATATTGTATCATGTCTTTCCGTTTGACGCTACCTTTTTATATTTGCAACATGTCTTGATTACAGTCATAACATCCATTAACACTACCTGAAATATATGTTATCTCTATCTAGTTTACATTGTTTTTTAGTTAGAGACTTTTAGTTGTTTATTTCATTACGTGTCATTTCCATCCTTGCCCCGACAGTTCATTTATGCTTGACCCACATTGACTTTTTTATCACATTTTCGGTAACAACTAATTCATAACTAAATTATTCTTTGTGATTATTATTTCAATATCTAGAACTTAATTAATATAAGTAAATATGTTTGTTTGGGTCATGGTACAGGTGTTTGAATTACCTTAGTATAATCCAGATCCTATATTAATTTTAGGTTAATAATATAACGTGATACTTTAAATAAACGTTTGGACTTGACCTTGGACTGACAGTTCATTTCTGCTTGACCCATATTGACTTTTTTATTCAATATTGCGTTAACAACTAATTCATAGCTAAATTATTCTTTGTGATTTTTAGTTCAATATCTGGACCTTTATTAATATACGTAAATTCGTTTGTTTGGGCCATGGTATAGGTGTTTGAACTGCCTTAGTATAATCCAGATCCTATATTAATTTTAGATTTAGGTTAATAATATAACGTGATATTGTATATAAACGTTTGGACTTGACCTTGCCCCGACAGTTCATTTCTGCTTGACCCATATTGACTTTTTTATTCAATATTGCGTTAACAACTAATTCATAGCTAAATTATTCTTTGTGATTATTAGTTCAATATCTGGACCTTTATTAATATAAGTACATTCATTTGTTTGGGCCATGGTATAAGTGTTTCAATTGCCTTAGTATAATCCAAATCCTATATTAATTTTAGGTTAATAATATAACGTGATATTGTATATAAACGTTTGGACTTGACCTTGCCCCGACAATTCATTTCTGCTTGACCCATATTGACTTGTTTTATTCAATATTGCGTTAACAACTAATTCATAGCTAAATTATTCTTTGTGATTATTAGTTCAATATCTGGACCTTTATTAATATAAGTAAATTCGTTTGTTTGGGCCATGGTATAGGTATTTGAATTGCCTTAGTATAATCAGGTCCTACATTCAGTTTAGCAATAGGTTTAAAACAAACTAGCGTTTTCGGTTTGTAAACATCAGTATCATTCTATAATGTTATTATTCATGAGATAATAGTTGTTGTTTTTTTTTTTACAAATGCTAATCGATAACTGAGGTAAAGGAGAGAACTCTAAAGTCTTTCACCTGAAAATATTTGTTCAGTCGTGCTTTGCCTGGACTGGTGTTGTCCACTTTGAGAACTTTACATTTCCGATAAGTATTATTGCTATTCAAATTGATGTATTATTCGGGCTGTCCTTTGATTAAAATATCGATAAGTGCTACATTGGTCATGCTATTTAGATTCGTAAACTGTCCCTGGGCATGTTCTCTAAGCATTTCGATGATACATTTGTATCAACTTCCTTAATATTCAGTACCTGCTGACGATGAAAGCTTTTTACGAAGGAAATTTCAACTGATCTTCGTAATCTGTTTGACTTGGTAGGTAATTTGGCCTTGAAACATTGTAGATTATATTTTATAAACATGTACATTGAAGTAGCAATTGGTAAAGTGAAATGAAACTGGTTATTCACAATTAATTTGTGGGAGTTTTCCAAAAGTATGTCCGTGTCTAAGTAAAAGGTTCTTCTAATTTTCCGAATGAGGATTGTTTCTGCTCTTGCGACTGGAATAATACAAATATGCACTATCTGTCGTTGATGTTCCTAGTATGCTAGCAAGCATAAAGAGGCAGAACCGTTATTAACACAGCCAGCAACAAACGTTGATTTGAACAAAATTATCAACGCGGTGGTCTACGATTGTCACAACTACTACAAATTGATCCTGGCAAAGAATTTCAAGGTGCAGTAGAATCGGGACTGGAAAAAAAACGTAATGTTCATCTACGACGAGGACACACTGCAATACATCCTGGTCAGGCAATCTTTTAACGATTTAATTGAACTCGTGATGAGCGGTTATTTGGATATCAGCATGCAAAGGAAATAATTCATAAAAATATTAAAACTTGTGAATGTGTTGCAAGACTACCAAATGTGATAGCTGCATTAAATAATGAAATTACACGAACAATTTCTATGAAACCTACCAATGCAATCACAACGTAATATATACCAGTACTAGGATATGATTTTTGAAACAACCAGAATTAGGCAATGTTGCTGTACGTAATGTATATGAACCTGGTGAACTTGAAGGGGAACATTAAGAGCGATTAATCCTATCGTGAGTATTAAAACACATAAACGATCCAGCGTTGTTACACCACGGGTAGACCCGCAATATACCAATTAGATTCAACTGTTCCTCAACGCGGATATATACGTGAACAATTACAAGTAATTCCTGAAAACACATTATTACCACTCCGATCACTTAACTAGCAGCCCTACGCCTATTACAGTTAAGACATATCAGCAACATATTTTCTCGTGTATGACCCAGACGAATATACTTTCTATCTACGGTAAATTAGTTTGGAGTATTACTCATGTATCGACATAATATAATTGTGTTACAGATCGCACAATGATTATCGTGTTGTTGTTTTTATATCATGATAAATTCAGCATCAATATCAAAGTCGCGATTATTTTTGTGTAACTTTGTTTATAACTAGCGAACCTTCGTCTTATTATATCATCGCTATCAATTTCGTTGCTGAGTTATTTTCCTAACTCGTGATGCTGCGAGATAAAATATGTTTGACCATTCGATACGATCATCAATGTTCCTAACAACTGTGTCAATAATTAGTTAATCCTTGAGATGAATGGATCGTCATTGCAAATCCTAGCGTGCATGGAAAAGTGTCTGTTTTCAGCACATCCTCAACAACACTGACATCAACTGCGACATCATTATTTAATACAAGATTTTGTTTTTCCGTCTGCCCTGGTATATGAGCGACAATAGTATGTCGTTGTGTAACATTTCCTCCATAACACAAAGGTATTGGTAGGTTTAGAACCTTCTCTTTGCGCAGCTGAAACAATTGCTGCTGATGTGTATCAGGAACTATCTTTCTGCTTCCCTCTACTAAATCATCCATTTCTACCAAACAAAATTGATAGAAGGTTCTGAAATTATTTCACGCATTTTTTTCTCACTGTATTGTATTCGAATGTAACCTAATTAAATTTTAAATTCTCTTAATGTTTGATCAAGTGCTCTTTCCTCATCAGTTATGTCCTCTTTTCATAATCTACCAATGTTTTACCCATTCATGCGGAATCAATCCAACAAACGGTGGTGGTTGACCATGACCACCACACATTATTACCTCGTATTTTTTTTAAAATAACAATAACCAATCAAGAAACTTGCTCAATACATTTCATTAAACGGTATATATCTCATTTCAAATTATAGTTTACGTCTATATTTCTCATCCATTAGTTCAGGAGTTCACTTATCACTTGTTGTACTGAAATAAGCTGGGATAAGTACATAATTGTACACCTCATTATTTTATTTCTCTAGAAAGTCTCTGTGTCGCTGTTAACACAACTAATTCCGAACTCTTTCTAAATAATTCAATAACACGATTTGTTATACCAAACCCTCCAGGTCCGTTTAGATAAACAGTATTATCTCTGGATAAAGGATCATATACAGATTGCGCTGAAATGTGTCGAGGTGATATAGATTTACGATAAATACCTTTAACAGGAACATCAGCATTTATTTTTTATCATCCACAAACCCCAATCCGTTGATTTATCATTTTCTGTATCGTTCAGTAAGCTTAAATATTTTCTCGAGATATAAAACTAGTAAACGAGCATTGAAGACTTTGAAAACATAAACTGCGGAGATTCGCCATTGATATAATTACAATTGTACCTAATTTACTTCCATTTGACAAGAGAGCTGTTACTTTACCTATAAACTTATTCTAACGTGCGGTGTCAGCAATTATAAAATCGAGTTCATCATCATCTATAATTATTCCTTTGCAATGTCGTTAATGATCACATGATCTACATTTATTACATTTGCAGATTCTGTTTCTGCTACTGTCCTTCGCGAATTTTTCCTCATTGTTTTTTTTTTAATATTAATCCTAATATAGTAAAAATTAAAAAATCAGTAAACTCTTTTTCACAGAGAAGTACAATTTTCTTTATCCTTGTTGATGACCTTACCGACATCAGTTTATTCTGGCTGTGGTAACCAAATTTCGGTTTGCTTGTGATATGATATAATTTCTTCACTAAACGACAACGATTTCTGTATTTATTGGCGGGTATTTTGTCTCTGGAAAATGTCTACCAAACCAGACAAAATAAATAGGGTAGAAATGCTCGTCAATTTCAAATGACTTGATACAGGCAAACAAGTCATGTCAAAGTCTGACAAATGTCCATTTATCGATAATCTGTTCATCTCGTGTGTGGGATTTCCAAACCGCGCAAAATATCTAAAACACTCTCTGTGACCAAGAAAACTTCCATTATAACACTGTCACAGAATTAGGCGAAAACTGAATTAATTTCTTCTTGAATTACAAACTAATTTCACCATTTTTTTTGTTTCGTCATACATGCGTTACCTGGGGGTGAATAAGTGTTTTTTTCAAGGTAAGCGACGTGTAACGATTTGCATGTGCCTGACTACGAATCACTTGAAGTCAGGAACATTAGAATCACGGGGTGCACGGGAATTCTGCTGTGAATTCTGCTCACCTATTTGAGGATATATAAGGCAGAATAATTCTGATAAGATTACGGGTCTAAAAGTATCTCATCACATGAGAGATATCGCGTCATTCTTTCTCCAGCCAAAGGGGTGAGTGTTAAATTTATATTTCGTTTTATTGTGAATTGTATTCAGTTTATCATTTCATGTAATTATGCCTTTAATACAATGCAGATTTAAAACGTGGAATATTTGGAATTACTAGTCACTATTAGACTTTAAATGCAATAGCGTAATCTAAGTTTTAGATTGTTTTAGAAACAACTATTATTAGTTTGGTTTCTTTATTGTAGCTGATTTGTAGCGGAACGTCTCTGAATTGTAGCTACTCGTCTCTGAACATCTCTGAATGTCTCTGAATTGTAGCTGAATGTAATAGATTGTGCCGTGATTGTGCTGTTTAATTGTGCGATCGAAGTGAGGTATCTGACTGTCTGTCTGTCGGATTGTCTGTCCCTCTACATCTGTCGAGATGTGTAAATATCCAGAAATCTAGAAGTCTTAATGTCCGAGTGTCGGAGCTGTTTAGAGGTGTAAACATCCGGGGTGGCATCTAGGTATTTGGAACCGTTGGTTCTAGTAGATGCTGTATGCTGTCTGTACGTATAACTGTAGTGGACCCGTGAAGGGCAAGTGACCGATAAAAGTATTGAGTCAACCCTAGGTATTCGGAGAAGCTGGGCGGCGATTCAATAGTGGGTGAATCGTACGGTTGTACAGGGTCGAGACACGTGTGTGTGTTGCAATTGTAGTTACAATTGAATACATTGTTATATTTACACATAGTTACTTTGAATCAGAGTAGTATTTCAAGGGATTACATGAATCTCAATAACAGTTAGCAACTTGATTAAATACTTCTAGATGTTTTTGCTAGATGTCGCAATCCATACGTGCGATAGTATTGTTTGATGTTTGTAGTTATTATCGCAACTTATACTTGCGTTAATATAACTTTTGTAAAGGTTCCTTGGATCTGTGTATAGTCCAGGATATTCTTTGTATCTGTGTTTATTTTGTATTAATATTTAATTTATTTTTGAATTGTGACTACTTGTGAAGCGTGGTTGTGGGTTGAATGCATGAGTTATTGTGTTGATACATCATTATTTTTCATTAATAATTTATTTCATAAATTTACATTATCTTTCACATATTGTGTTTGTGTTGTTCATTTAATCGACCATCTACTCGGTAACAATTCTGTTACAATGGTGTCAGAAGTGGGATCGCTGGATTAAGTGAACTATCAATCATTTTGTTTGTGAAAGTATACATTTAATGTTTATATTTGAGCGTGACCTTCTTGACAAGATAATCCTCAAGTAGGGGTTTATTTTGGTTTAGTTTATCTAGGTCCGTGTGTCCAGTATAAACATATTTAAAGCATTGGTTTGGTTATCTTCATCAGGAAGATAAGGTCAGCCTGTTCAATATATTTATATTTATATCACAATTGTCATGTCAACCCTTAAGGACTTGGTTGCCTTAGGCAAAGAATTTGGATATGAAGGCGAAAGTTTAAGGAAATTTATTCAGGAAAACAAACCCGGGAAAGGGAAGAAAGGGCAAGGGCAAGGGAATTAGAAAGGGAATCCGAAGAAATGAAACGGGAATTAGAAAGGGAATCCGAAGAAAGGAAACGGGAATTAGAAAGGGAAAAACGGAAAGCCGAAGAAAGGAAACGGGAATTAGAAAGGGAAGCCGATGAAAGGAAATGGGCCTTTGAGAGGGAAAAGATAGAATTAGAGAAGCAGGCCCAAAAGGAAAAGATAGAATTAAAGAAGCAGGCAGGAAAGGAAAAGATAGAATTAGACAAAGATAAGATAGAATTAGAGAAGCAGGCCGAAAAGGACAGGATAGAATGGGAAAGAGAAGCGGAGGACATTCGAATAGAGTTATACAAACGAGCAAAAAGTAGAAATGTTAGAGTTAGAAGAAACAGCAAAGCAACGGAATCATGAGCGTAAGGTAGAATTAGCAACAGCTGGAAGAGAACACGATTCTGTCTCTAGCAAATTAAGGGGCTCAAAACTATCTCCTTTTGACGATGAAAAAGATAACATGGATAGCTATCTTCATCGGTTTGAGCGGTATGCCGAAAACCAGAAGTGTAGTCAAAATGACTGGGCACTTCATCTTAGTGCTTTATTAAAAGGTAAAGCGCTCGATGTATACTCACGACTTCCTAGAAACGATGTGTTTAAGTACGACGTCCTAAAGGAAGCACTTCTTAAAAGGTACGAGCTCACTGAACAGGGTTTTCGTAAAAAGTTCAGGTATAGCAAGCTCGATAAGGGAGAAACCTTTGGTCAGTTCACCTTTAGAATTGCGAACTATTTTCAGCGGTGGATTGAATGCGGCAATTTAATTTTTAAAATGTGTACATTTTTATTCTTAGGGGGGAGGTATTGTCACAGAGTTAGGCGAAAATTGAATTTATTTCTTCTTGAATTACAAACTATCTTTCACATATTGTGTTTGTGTTGTTCATTTAATCCACCATCCACTCGGTAACAATTCTGTTACTTACACGCTCTCATATCCATGAATACAACATCATTGCAATCATACCTAGTGCTCCATAATCCACCGTGACCATATTTGACACAGCTAAGTCTAAGATTATCAAGAAATTGCGACCATGTTAGTTTCAACGAATTCTTTTTTCTGGCAATGTGAGGAGCAACTGAGTTGACTGTAATACAAGTATTTAGTAATTGATTAGAAATGTCAGTTGAAAATTTCCAACTTATATTTTTAATTTTTCATGGACAGATTCTAGACGATTCATTTCGTCGTTGGGTTTTATAAATTGGTCATATTTTTCATGATCGGGTTACTTATTTTCGCGATAAAATCAAATATATCACCGCTATAAAATCTTACTATTCGAATTCGTAGACATATTGTTACGGCGATATTTCACACATACGCTTTAGGACCATTGATATTCATTCAAAACTGCACGAAACTGCCGACAAGAACAAACTATTATCAGAACTTACCAAAGAAACAAGATTAATGGGTAATACTATGCTGAGATATGAAAGCTGACCATCACATTTGGTAAAGTAAAATGACCAATTTTAGAGGGATATTAGTAGAGAAATGAGCTAAAATCTGCAATGTAACAATTGTAGACAGTGGCAGAACATCTTTATATACCCAACAACAGGTTAGCTCACGGATATGTATGTGTCGCTCTGCATACAAAAAATGGTATATACAACAGATTGGTATGTCGATCTTACTGACACGATAGGGATAGACCACTTTCCCACGAGTGGAAGTGTACCGAGTTCAGCAAGTTTGCAACCTAATACGTAATGGCGATAAAGGGGACTCTCAACAAACAACGATCTAACTCTATACAGAGCGCATAAAAACTAATCTTGAATGCACATGTCAAGTGTATAAGTCAGCCAGCGCAGCGTTATTCGGTCAACTGCTTCAATTTAAAACTCTCTCATTTTCTGGAGTACCTAAAAGCACTTATACGCAGAAAATCCTTGTATGTCGCCCACGTATCAATACCGCCGTACAGGACAAGTACTTAAATTACAAGAAACCTTTCCACCAAAAAATGAAACATAAACTAGTTGCAGAACGATCATGGCCATATTAAACTCAGAACTAGATATGTCCGAATTTGCCCCGTAACAGATTAAATACTTCCCACATCCAGCATAGACTCTAAAAAGGATCTAATGGGACAAAGAGCATTAGTGTTATTTGAATTGAAAGTAAATACGGTGCCTACAACCAAAGTCTAACTCTGTGACAAATATAGACCATTCTTAATTAGGTCCTCTTGAATATTAATGTCTCGCAAAAACGAGGCTAAGATAGGCAGATTGGTAAACAAATATGGTGTCATACTATGCATCCAGTAACGACCTGAGCTGTTTGCCTGATATTTCTTTGCATTCTTTTGAAAATTTCATCACAGGTGTCTCCAGCATTTCAAGGAATGAACACATGACAAATGGATTCAAATATTAGAGTGAGGGATATGTTCATTCTCTTAAACGTAAGTCTAGCCACCCAACTGAAGTTGATGCTACCATCCATGGAGTAGAGAGATGCATTTCTGATGTGAAATCATGGATGACATGTAACAAGCTGCAGATGAATGATGATAAAAATGAGGCTATTCTGATCACAACACAAAGACTTTCTCATTCACATCCTTTACCTCACACAATAAATATCAGCAACACCAACATTAAATTCTCACAGTCAGTACGAAACCTAGGCGTTACTCTAGACAGTACTCTTACATTGCACCAACACGTCATGAACATATGCAAGGCTGCATTTCTTGAATTGAGACGCATCAGTTCCATTCGTAAATATCTTTTGGTTGATGCCACTAAAACACTTGTGTGTTCATTAGTACTTTCAAGACTGGACTATTGTAACTCAATCTGTCTGGTTCGTCACAATATTTACTCCAGAAACTTCAAAACGTTCAAAACACAGCTGCGCGGATCATCTTTAGAGTACCTTAATCAGAGCACACCTCACCACTGCTCTGCACCCTACACTGACTATCGATTCGATACAAAATCAAACACAAACTTTGTTCTCTGTGCTATGTTTCAATGACAGACTCCAGTCCAACATATCTATCCAGCCTCACCCATGCGTAAACACCAGCTAGATACTTACGCTCTTCTGATAATCATATACTCATTGTTCCCAAGGTGAAAACAAAGTCATATGGACAACGTTAGTTTGCACACCAGGGCCCGGCGACGTGGAACGAATTGCCCATTGAAAATAGACACAAAGACACAGTGATCCCTTTTAAGAGTGCTCTTAAGACTCACCTGTTCCGACTGCAGGGACAAACTTAGCGACCTAATCATGTTTTGTATCATATATGTTTTTAGCATATTTTTATGTTTTCTTATTTCATTGTTTTTGTCGTTTGCTTTTCTGTAGTGTAGTCATATCATTATTGATGGTGAAAAGCGCTTAGAGCTTCGAATGATTAGGCGCTATACAATGTTATTATTATTAGTAGTATTAGTATTAGTATTATTATTAGTATTTACGTCCTATCATAAGTGTCCTTTTTCTCGACAGCACAACAATTATTAGTTCACGATAGATACATTTAACAATTTAGAGCATGTATTTTGTTTCTTTTTAGGTATGGTTTAAATGTACAGCAATGAGCAATCAATACTGTGGTCAAAACACGCGGTCAGAATAAAACATTTACAAAACGCGCAGTGACACAGACTGCCTTTTTAACCAACCGCGCCCCGTAGACATACATGTAAGACATAGCACATGTTTATTTTGCGCCCCAAACATAAATATTAGCGTCAGATCTTAATCGTAGGAATACCACTCCCCCCTCCCCCACCAGTAGAACCTTTGACATTCAGATCTTGCATAAATGCAGTCTAAATTACAATTTGTCAATATCATGATTTTTTTAATAAATTTTCCAGAGCTGTGTATTTTCCCAAATTAGGATTGCTTTTTTAATACAAAATGAGTATGTTGCAAAGTAAAGAAGAAGAATAAAAACCTGCACAGATTTGGATCCTTAAAAGACATTTCAACAATAAATGTTTTAAAACCTGCCTAAGAAATCAAGAAAAATAATTTTTATTGCAAAGGTGACACCCCAATGTTTAAGAACATTTTTTTTGAAGAAGAATCAAAATCACCTTTTTAAAATTATTGTGATGTATGATTTTGGTTTGTTTTCTTTAAAATAAAATATTTTTTCTTCTAGAGAATGAATGACAATGTCAATTGCTGCAACTCTTGATCATAAAGTCTACAACCCCAACAGGACCCCCCTCCCCCTAATGATTTGTTGGAGATCAAATGTCCAGATGCAGACACTTTACTACCTCTGAAGTACCTTGCCGTCTCTAATTATGCCTTGAAACTAACGACAAACCACAACTACTACTACCAAATTTAAATGCAGTTGGCAGTTACAGGACTGGAATGGTCTGATTTGCGTGTGTGATTGGAAAATGACTTTCATGTTGAGAATATTATGTTTGACAGGGAATTTTGGCAAGCTGTCAAGGACAAACTTCATCTTTCTATTATAGATTATACTTCAGTTAGTAAGTTCTCCTGTCTGTATTTATGCACATGAATGTTTTGTAAGATATATTAAAATAAATTTTCGATCAATTTTCATTATTAAATCCTTCTGACGACTCCAAGCAATGTATTTAGTTGTAAGCAAAATGGCTGCAAGTCATTTGCCAATGTGGACTTTGTATAATGGCCGGAACAGTCACCCATAGGTGCATTGTATAATTGTGTATCATTTTCACATGAACTGTTTGAGTAAATATATATATATATATATATATATATATTTATATATTTATATATTTATATATATAGAGAGAGTGTTGTATATACACATATATATATATATATATATATATATATATATATATATATATATATATATATATATATATATATATATATCGACACACACACATCTTACCAAAGGTAATTGCATGAAAATCAAGATGTCAATGAAATATGGTACGATTTATTTTACTAAAAGTGTTTAAAAAAACGTGTACATTACTGAAATATTAATAAAATATAACTAGATTCACACATCCAAAATGTAATTGCATGTCAAGTTGCCAATGAAATGTGGCATGATTCTAAGGTCTAAAATTAAACTATTGAAATGTCAATAAAATGAACCGTTTGTGGTACTTTGATAAGGTCTCAGTATCTTTATTTTCAATTACAAGTTCCACATGATACTTCCTTGTCACAAAATGTCATTTCTTTTGTTTTATTAATGGTCATTTTAACAAGGTCAGTACATTTGCTACTGTCCACAACTGATTTATTGACCCAGAAATTTCAAAGGTACCACAGACTGTAATAACTTTTATTCTTTAACTTTTTTAATGTGTCTTTCCACGTGTATCCTCAGACGTGCAATGTTTTGATTGTCCTCCACCTGGGAAGCTGTGACCTGTCCATCACTACACAGAAATTGTGGTGTTGCAATGGAAACACCAGTATATTCGAAAACTATGTAAAACAAAACCGTTATTTGCCATAATTTGGTCCCCTGGTTCTAACAAATCTTAAAGCCC
This sequence comes from Unio pictorum, assembly GCA_030141615.1. Taxonomy (NCBI): domain Eukaryota; kingdom Metazoa; phylum Mollusca; class Bivalvia; order Unionida; family Unionidae; genus Unio; species Unio pictorum. Next base: position 3,539,656 of record JARLTB010000117.1, on the reverse strand, counting down.
TGACAGCTTTGTGATCTCTGCATCACTTATGCATCCCGAGTACAAGGAAGACACAAATGTGAATGCACAATGTACAGTTACCCCTACCAAACCTTTACAGGTGTTGTGAGTTTTGAAGTTTAAAAGAGTCTTTGATGCAAGCACTAGAAATGAGGGTCTTTCTATAAATAGTTATGTGCAGTCAATAATAATTTTGGTTCCTGGGTAGGACAATTGAAAATCAAAGAGGCATATTTGCTTGAACCTGCTCGTGATTTGGCCAAATATTTATACTTCCCAGTAAGAAATACAAATAATTTGTCAACATGATTGTTTTCCAACTTACAGAAGACCTGTGAATATTAAATCAAACAGACATATCTTCAATCGGAAATCCACATCTCAATCAAAACAAAAAGTTCAAAAGTTCATCCATAGGGTCCATTGTATTTTGTCTTCTCCTGATGTTGATGTCATTCCTCGTGCTGTAATATAATCTCTTCATTCTAATGGCAGTAGGTTTGATGCTCTTGAAGAAGGTTATAAAAACCTCATATATGGGAAAACAAGTATAAAAAAAATTCATTTTTATCGTCATCTATAAATCTGTTCAATCCAAATTTCTACATGTTTATTTGTTTAATTCAAATCTTGCAGTTGTTTTCCTTCTCCTCCAAGTATGTTTCTGCTTTCCTCAATCTCTCCTCCAGATCTGTAATTTTACTTTTGCATCCTGTATGCAACTCACAGGATCTGAAGAAGATACAATAATAGTGTAGCTTTTCTTCAACATTTGTAACTATAATGGAGACAAAAAAGTATAACTAGCAAAGTTACCAGCTTCACTATATAATTTAAAATTATACAAGAGTTTTAACAGAGGCAGATTTCCACTGATTATATGCTCTCTCTCTCTCTCTCTCTCTCTCTCTCTCTCTCTCTCTCTCTCTCTCTCTCTCTCTCTTACACACACTCTTTCTCATACACACTATGAAATAAATGTGTATCACAAAAGTTACGACGCGACGGTTTGATTACATATTAGTGACATCTCATACTTTTTTTAAATATCAAGGTAATACAGTTCACTTGTTTTGTACTTACTACTCATACGTGAATTCATCATTTCTTATATAAATGCGTGGAAGTACGCAAAGTTTTCGATGACCCCGTTATATGGAATGGGACTTAGGTTAACATTTTTAGAAACTTATCATTATAAAATACACATACATACATTCATTTGCTTCATAGACAGAATCTCTTTTGCGTTTGGATTTCTTTCTTACATCAATCAGTTAGAGGACAATACAAACACAGCAACACTCAAACAGTTTCTTACCTTAAAAGTCGGCCCCTCATCAGGACGTATTTCATCGATCCCTTTTGTACGAAGCTCCATCTTTTTCACTAACGGATTATGGTAGAAGCTTAAATCTATGTGAATTCTAGCATTTACATTGCACAACGGAGCACAACAATAAATGTCACGATTTTTTCCGTTGCCTGTATCAACTGTAGCAGCCACGTTTGCGAGGCACAACGAAGCTGCTGCCTATCTTAGTCTCGTTTTGGATGTGTTGACCCAGGGTCACGTGAATACATGAATATATTCTAAGAATGGTCTATACCCTACCCATTCAGGACAGTCAGTTTTCCGTGTCAAAGAGAAATTTGTGTATACACACAATGAAATATCAATTAGATGGATGGAAGATTAACTAGTTGTCCACTGATATATATTGCATGCCTAAATGTCGTAACATTATTATATTAACCAAAACACAAAAGGCGTCACGGAGGTCTAGAGTTGATAATGATCAAATGACTTAAGCAACACATTGACTTTTTATAACTAAATGAAGTTCAAGGGGCACAAAACATTAGAGGAACAATTAAATCCCTTATTAACGAACACACTTGCAGTAGGCAAGGAGTGTATTGTGAAAGAAAGAAACAAAAACATCGACAATTGAAAAGGGCTACCAACATCAGGCAGAAAACTAAAACGAAAAATGTGATCGGATTCCACTACCAAACAGCACTGAAAACGATTAGAAGAAGCAAGAGGAGCAAGAGAATGATGTAAAATAAAGACAAGAAGATGAAGCGAAAAATCTCCTGCATAGGACAAGGAGAAAACAGAGCAAATAAAGACCCCGAAATTCACAAACACTAAATAGGTATACATAAGGCACACTCAAAAACAAAAACTATGAACCCAATGTATACATACATATTAATGTGATGGTGGACGGAAATTTAATCTGTAATTTACTTGAAGAAATTCTTTAATATAAGATGTGGTTCATTTCGAGCTTATTTATACTGAAATAAAAAGTTATCCCATCCCTACCTCTTTCTTGTCTGCATGAATTGTTTACCTGAGCTATGTTTATGTCGGACCATTTTAATGGTCAGCGCACGCGTTCACTCTCTGTGCATGTCGGATAGTCCGGTGGCGGCGCGTTGATACATTTCATTTTATATCTGTTTTTCGACCGATGCTGGCGCACAAGATTGTTAGAAATTCGGCTTGACCCCATTAATTACATCATTTATCAGATTATTTTATACTTTATTAACTTTCTTCCTAAATATAGTCTCAATCCACCTAAAACACATTTTTAATTTGTAACTGCTTATCTAACTAATTATTTACTTTAAATAAAGCTTATTATTTTCAATGGACTTTCATCTTAGCTTTTTCATTTCAGTTAGTCATAATTTCACTTTAGTTAAATTATCTATCATTCTTCTCTGTTGTTCTATTTTTAGAACGTTCCCTCAATCTCTCTCTCTCTCTCTCTCTCTCTCTCTCTCTCTCTCTCTCTCTCTCTCTCTCCAATAAGTAAGTTATATCACTTAATATCCTTTATTAGAAATGAACCTGGGTTAGAATGAATAAAAGTGGGACCTATTTAAATATTTGACTAACTTTGCTAGTGTACATCAGCCCTCACCCCCCCCCCCCCTTTTTCCATCAAAATGATACAAATTTCTTAGGTTTTATGAAGAACTACCACCGTTAATTTGGTATTCACGGATATAACACGTTAGACAAAATAGTAAAAATCTATGCTTGAACCTACATCATGAATTCCATACACTGTTGTATAAGAACAATATAAAGATCAGAATAATAGCTTGCATGCATTATATCGTGTACATGTTATAGCATAGACACATTGCTTACATTGTAACATTACTTGTATTAAAACAGACATGCATAATGCCATACATAGATAACAGCATGCGAATATTATACCATACACATGTACCATTCGAGAATATAGCTCATACACCCGTATAGAACAAATGTACAACAAGGGAATACAACATTTTCAAAAAGGATGGAGATGTCGTTGAATAAATTAAGATACAGGAGGTACGAAGATGGAAAGAAGAATTAAAGAACATACCAGGAAGAAGGAAAATACGTAGGGTCATCATTAGGACTTGAAGTATGAACATAACACTTCAACCCCACCCCCGATAGTATATATTCCCTAAATAAACCAGCATACCTACCCTAACCCCGATAGTATAAATTCCTTAAAGAAAGCAGCACACCAACCCCACCCTCGATAGTATAAATTCCCTCAAGAAAACAGTCTACCAACCCCGACCTCCGATAGTATAATGTCTCACAAGAAAACAGCAGACGGATTTAATACATATGTACTAGCAAACGAAACAGGCAAATACAGCATCTAGCATACACATGGTATAGTACCTAATCATCATCCAGCATCTAGCATACATACAGTATAGTAAACAATCAACATCCAGCATCTGTCATACACACGGTATAGTACCCAACCAACTTCCAGCATCTAGCATACACACGGTATAGTACCCAATCATCATCCACCTTCTAGCATACAAACGGTATAGTACCCAGCCAACTTCAAGCATCTAGCATACACACGTTATAGTACCCAATCATCATCCAGCATCTGGCATACATACGGTATAGAACCAAATCAACATCCAGCATCTAGCATACACACGGTATAGTACCCAATCAACATCCAGCATCTAGCATACACATGGTATAGTACCCAATCATCATCCAGCATCTAGCATACGCACGGTATGGTACCCAATCAATACCCAGCATCTGCCATACATACGGTGTAGTACCAAATCAACATCCAGCATCTAGCATACACACGGTATAGTACCCAGTCAACCTCTAGGATGTAGCATACATACGGTACGGTACCAAATAGACATCCAGCATCTAGCATACTCACGGTATTGTACCCAATCGACATCCAGCATATAGCATACATACGGTATAGTACCAATCAACATCTAGCACCTGGCGTACACACGTTGTAGTACCCAGTCAACATCAAGCATCTGGCGGACACACGTTATAGTACCCAATCAACATGCAGCATCTGGCATACACACCGTATAGTGCCCAATTAATATGCAGCATCTGGCATACACACCGTATATTATCCAGTCAAGATGCAGCATCTGGCGTACATACCGAATAATATCCAATCAACATCCAGCATATGGCATAGACACGGTATAGTACCCAATCAACACCCAACATCTAGCATACATACGGTATAGTACCCAATCAATCAACATCCAGCATCTAGCACACAAAATGTATAGTACCCAATCGACCAACTTCCAGCATCTAGCATACAAAATGTATAGTGTCCAATCAAAAAACAGCCATGATTTAGCATACATACCCAATCAAACAACATCCAGCATACAAAAGGTATAGTACCCAATCAACCAACTTCCAGCATCTAGCATACACACGGTATAGTACCCAATCAACCAACATCCAGCATCTAGCATACAAAAGGTACAGTACCCAATCAACATCCAGCATCTAGCATACAAATTGTATAGATCCCAATCAACAAATATTCAAATATACAAACATACCCCGACAACAACAAAAACCTAAAATACAGCACCCATAATATGAATACATTGCGTATTATTGTGCTTTCATTCTGACCCAGGAAACCTACTTCAGACGGAAATTGCATAGCTCTGTCTAGCATGGTGCTGAAACCAACTAATGGCATCGACAAATTCCGATCAAAACGTCATTCGATTTAGACATCTTATCGGAAATATAAAAATGTGTTCAAAGTACTCAAAAAGAACCTAAATAACATGTAGGAAAATTAACAACTCGTGATCATTCGATTGGGTTGTGACTATCATATATTTGGCTTAGGATAAAGGCCGCCCCACATAATTAGACCACTAGAAATAGATTTCACAAACACGTAGTAACGTGGCAGTCAGCAGGTTGGAAGAGATGGACAATAAATTGGTAGAAGGTAATGAATCCGCCCTTTTTGAGTGGAGTTAGTAACAGTCACATGCAAAAATAACTATTATACAAAAGCTCAGAAAACAGAACATCATTTTAAGAGGCAAACTCACAATCTCAAGAGTCCAAATGTAAATGTCAAGAGGCATGTGTGGTTGATTCACAATCTCGTTGCTGAGAGTGTTTGTTATTTATGGAGCATGCTTATTATTACGATTTATTACTTCGTGTTTGTATTTTCGTTTTCTTCACAATCATTACTAACTTATGTTCACTTGAATATTGGGGGTCAGATCGTTTCTAGTACTTAGACAGGAAAAAATATTACATTTTGGGTAATTCTAAATTAATATAGGCTATTGCATGATAACTGATTAAAAGGGAAGATACGTATATCTCACAATTTACTGCGATGATTTGTTCTCAATATATACGCCGCAAGTGTTTAAGTTGCCTTCATAGCATCATACGATCACAGTATGATATCCACTGGTGACACTAATTGTGATGATTAAGTGTGATTCATAGCAGATTCCAAGTATGTTTTGGTCCAGGCTTCCCCTGAATAACTGTATGAAAGTTGAATGTCTTATCGACATTAAAATGGTAAAACAACCACCCTCAGCCAGCAAGAAAGATGTAAAATTCTGATTTTTTTTCACTGGGAAGTGCATTTGAAGTTATTATCAGCTTTTCATTTATACTCCAAATTAATTTCTTCCTAAGGAAAAGTTTCAGAGATTGTAAATGTGATTTCATACTTCTTAGCCAGTTTTTAATTACCTTTTTACATTGGGAGAAAACGCATATAGACATGAATAGAACAAAAACATGTATCTACTTTCCTTAAATAATTTGTTTTTCATCTGGATCAAAGAAAATAATTCAACAATTCCAAAATTAAATGATCAACAAACAATTAAAGTTTTGAAAACTGACACGTGGCCAGTGGTCTATAACAGTCATAACAAGCTGGTGAAGGCGCTGTTTTACTGTGTAATACCGAGTACAAGTTAGCTTGTTTTAAGGTTTATGTTTGTTTCTCGGTTGTAGATTCGGTGTATAAATGGTACGTCAACTCCAGTTAAGGGGATGTTGGTATCAAAACAGAATACCAACAGCTACCAAAAACTAGACAATATTATATCCTAGAGTACTGTATCACATAATACCAAAAACTAGACCCTATCATATCCTAAAGTAATATATCACATAATACCAACAACTAGACCATATCATAAACTAGAGTACTTTATCACATAACAACAGCTAAACCGTATAATATCCTAGAGTATTATATAACATAATACCAACAACTACACCATATTATATCCTAGAGTACCATATTACATAATACCAACAACTAGACAATATCATATACTAGAGTACTGTATCACAGAATACCAACAACTTCACCATATTATATCCTAGAGTAATGTATCACATAATACCAACAACTAGACAATATAATATATTAGAGTACTGTATTACAGAATACCAATAACTAGAAATATCATATCCTAGAGTACTGTATCACATAATACCAAAACTAGACAATATAATATACTAGAGTACTGTATCACAGAATACCAACAATTAGACCATATCATAACCCAGAGTATTCTTTCACATAATACCAACAACCTCACAGAATACCAACAACTAGACCGTATCAAATGTTACTCTTCTTCTAATGGACATTTGACATCCTGGCTTAGTTCGAGCAGGAATAAAATCATCAACTGTCCACTTATTACATATTTTGCAGCTGCATGCCGATAACTAAGTAATGTAGGCAGACGATCAAACAACCAATCAATGATACTACCAATATATTCTATAACGTGTCCAATTAAACTGTATTCATTACATTACCAATATGTTATATAATGTGTCCAATTATACTGTATCAATAAGAGTACCAATATATTCTATAATTTGTCCAATTATACTGTATTTTTCTACAAAAGGTAGGGCTCATTCCTGGGATAAAACAGATTATGTAATAATATATTTTTGGATTCATTCGTACGAGGATCTGAATGCAATGTTTTAACAAATACTAATAACGATTAGAAAATAAAATGTAAATGCATCATACATATTTCGTTTTAGAAAAGATGTATTATTTTATGACCCATATTTTGTTTCACTATTTTGTATAATTTTGTGACGCATATATTGTTTTCAATAAAATGTATCATTTAGTGACCCATCAATTGGTTTTAATAAATTGTATTATTTTCTGACCCTTTTATTGTTTTAAAAATCACATTTTGTTACCCATATATTGTTTTGTATATTGAAAGAGCCAAGTCAGATGTATCTCTCCAAGTGATTTCTTAAATGACTGAACTGTGGACTTTCGAGTTATGTTTCCTTACGTTTAGTGCAGCAATTTAATTTTAATGTTTTCGGTTGTTGAAACTAATCACAACTGACTATCATTAAATCAGTGAGCTACTTGAATATTCCAGCAAATGTTGCAATTGTTTTGTGTCCCATTTAGTAGATATTTTCAACACACTTACCACCATACTTAGGCTTTGAACTTTGAAAAAACAAAAGTTCTTAGATTTAAAAACTTGTTTTCTTTAATATAGGTGTCAAATAATTGTTACGTTTCGCATTCGGTGGATGGGATACAAATAAATGTATAAAACGTTAAATTATAAATACAATTTTAAGTATATGTACAAAAAAAATAAACGCAATGATAGGAATGGAATCGGAGTTATTGAGAAACGGTTACTGGTCATCAGTTGGAAGCTGTCATTCACATTCATGACTTTTAGTCAAAAATCCTTTTTCTACAGAGTCTGAATTAAGATTATTCTAGATTTCAAAGTATCTGGTCAAAAATGCCATTTCCTTGATCAAATGTATCTTATGACTAATCAACGAATACCCCATGATTTATCAACGAATACCCCATGATTGATCAAAAATACCCCATGATTGATCAACGAATACCCCATGATTTATCCAAAATACCTCATGATTTATCCAAAATACCCCATCATTGATCAACGAATACCCCATTAGTGATCAACGAATACCCCATGATTTGTCAAGAAATACCCCATGATTTATCCAAAATACCCTATGATTGATCAACGAATAACCCATTGTTTTACATATTTGGACTCGTTGTCATTGTTGTTGATGGCTGGAAAGATTTGATTGATTTTTCACCCGTTTTTCCCACCATTCAAATTTAAAGGACCCCTGCCACCCACCCTTCTGTTGTACAAATATACACATATTACCAAATATACATATAACTATTCTGTAATATGACCGTGTTATCAAGATTCTATAATATCGCCTTAACTGTCCCAATGTTGCTGTATCGATAATTAAACTGTCGGTGTCTTGATGAATGCGATTTTAGAAATCTCTCAATATTTGATTTTGTCTTCATCCATGTACAGCTGAACTGAAAACATGGAGCGTGTACTTGCCATGCCTAGGATTTAACGGATGTGTATAGTGCAGTAAAGTTGCCTTGTTATTGTTGTGGTCGTAAGCTATTGTTCAGCATATGATGGGCTATATGTGGTAGCCATGATAACTTGTGGAGGAACAACCTGGGAAAACTGGCAAACGTTCTCACATGCCCACATTTGCCGAATCAAAGACTGAAATTTACGTGGACATACAAAATTGCTTCGAAAACTATGTAACATATTTTGGCATGATACTTGTACGACATCTATTGAGTTTTAAAAGCTTATAAACATAGGGATGATTCGATCACTTTCAGCATTTTATTGGCAAACAATCATTTACAACTGCGTAGAAAGAAAAATAATTTGCATTGAATAATTCCCAGTTCAAAAAGTGTGACACATTCATAGCATAATACATTGTTATTTTGTATGGTTTAACGCCATTTGTAAGCACAAGATACATGGCTTCAAGTATTAATGATGGAGGAAGAATCCGGAATACCACGTATAGAGCCACCGACCAACGAGAAGCTACTGGCAAGCTTTCTCACATACCCACATTGGCCGAATCATAGACTCAAACCCACGCAGACAGAGGTGAGATGGAAGTGATCCGAAACGGACAGCCACTCGGGGCCCCCAGCATTATAAATATTGTTTATCTTACTGATTGCATACATGACTTGATTATAGTGTCTTCATGATGTATTCATGTTGTTCTCTTGTGAATATTACCGCTCCGGTGGCCTAGAAGTTGGAATGTCCGCTACGGGAGCGGGAAGTGGTGGATTCGATCCCAGGCCAAGTCATACCAAAGACTTACAAAAATAGCACTAATAGCTGCCTCGCTTGGCGCTCAGTATCAATAACTTAGTGTTACGACTGGTAGAAATAAACAAACAAACTCTTCCGAATATTGATTGGAGCGTCCGCCTTGGGTGCGGAAGTTCGCGTTTGTGAACACCGGCTGAGTCACACCAAAGGAAAACATGGTACTAGCGGCCGTCTAACTTGGCGCTCAGCAATAAGAAATTATGACTGTTTGGAATAATATGACTGGTCTGCGGTATATAGATCAAGAGCTAGACATCTCTATAAACTGCCACACTGCTGCCATCTTAGCGATATGACAAGAACAATATTAAAGCATTAAAAATCCAAATCACACTTAGTATGACATATATGTGGTCCTAGATCAAAATGGTGACAATCTGGCCACAGGGGCTGCTTGGATGCGATCATCTGCTCCAAAAACATAGTATTATAATACTGAATCAGTGTTGATTTTGTTGTTTAATTTCTAATTGTTGTACATCCACTTGACATCATGATGCGATTATAAATAACATCATAGAATACAACACATTTCAAACTCAGATCATAGCCTAGTTGTGAATTACTGTTACATGTGCAGAATGGATATGTTAATGTGATTTTGTATAGAATAACAGGATTGCATTTGAATGGATATGAATTAAATGAATTAAAAGAAACAAATACAATGTATGAGAATAAAAGAAAAGTATTACTAAAAGTATGTGTTTCAAACGAATATTTAACATAAGTGAGTGGGATTGAAAAATGTTATACATATCGTGTTGGGAGAGAATTCTTTCTTGAAACTGATGACCAACTCCTGTTATATTACTGAAGGCTAAGGTCGTTTGCGTTGGACATATCTACTAAACCTTAACGGTTTTCGATTATTGAGGTGGACATGATTGGCAAATTTCAGTATTGCAAATCAAGTCTGATTTATTTGTATTTCGCTATTACTCATAAATGTATACATTTTATTTTAGAGGGAGGTATTGTCGTGGAATAAGGCAAGAAAATAACTTGGTGATGAATTAGAACGCGTATATGTATGTAAATGATATTTTTTGTTGTTGTATATGGAATATTATCTGCAAGTACAACTGGACTAGGCACATGGAGAGTGTACTTGCCAAGGCTAGGATTCAGCGGATGTGTACAGTGCAGTAAAGTGGCTTTGTTATTGTTGTGGGCGTAAACTATTGTTCAGCGTATGATCGGCTATACGTGGTAGCCAGTATAGGAAGTGGAGAAACAAACTGGGAAAACTGACAAACTTTATCACATGCCCACATTTGTGGAGTTAGATATTATTATCAACGTGGATCTAAATTGCTTCGAAAACTATGTAACATATTTGTGCATCATTATGTTCGACATCTATTGAGTTTTAAAAAAACATAGTGATGATTCGCTCGCCTTCAGGATTGTGTTTTCTTCTGAATAATACCGCTCCGGTGGCCTAGTAGTTCGAATGTCCGCCACGGGAGCGAGAGGTTTGGGTTCGATCTCCGACCAAGTCATACAAAAATACTTACAAAAATGGCACTAACATCTGCCTCTCTTGTCGCTCATCATTATAAGGTTAGTGTTAAGACTGGTTGGCCTGGTGTCAGGATAATGTGATTGGGTGGGACATCATACTTCATGTCTGTGGCATGATGCCCCAGTGTTAGACATCACTATAAACTGACTTACGGCAGACGTCGTAGTGATATGACTAAACACTTGTTAAAGAAACGTGAACAATACAAACAAGCTCTTTTGAATAGTGGTTAGAGCGTTCGCGTGTATGAACGTCCGCATGTGTGTGAACTCCGGCCGAGTCATACCAAAGAAAAACATGGCACTAGCAACCGTCTTGCTTGGCGCTCAGATTTAAGAAAGTATGACTGGTCGGAATACCATGACTGGTCTGCAGTATATAGTCCAATAGCTAGACATCCCAATAAACTGTAACACTGCAGCCATCTTAGCGATATGACAAGAACATTATTAAAGCATTACAAATCAAACTCACACTTATTATGACATTGTTGGTCCTAGATCAAAATGGCGACAATCTGGTGACCGGGCTGCTTAGATGCGATCATCTCCTTACAAAAACATAGTATTAAAATATTGAATCAGTGTTGATTGTATTGTTTAATTATTTCTAATTGTTGTGCATCCACTTTACATCGTTATGCGATTATAACATAGTTCACAACAAATTTCAAACTCAGATCATAGCCTAGATTGGAATTACTGCTATATGTGCTGAATGGTTATGTTAATTTGATTTTGTACATAATAACAGGATTGCATTTGAATATATAAGGATTAAGTGAATTAAGAAAACGAACAAAATGTATGAGAATAAAAGAAATTGATACTTTATAAGTATGAGTTTGAAAAGAATATTTAACATAAGTGAGTGTGATTGAAAAGTGTTATACATATCGTTTTGGGAGAGAAGTCATTCTTGAAACTGGTGACCAACCAATGTTATATTACTGAAGGCTAAGGTCGTTGGACATATCTGCTAAAACCTTAACGGTGTTGGATAATTTGAGTTGGACATGATTGGCAAATTTCAGTATTGCAAATCAAGTCTACTTTACTTTTGTATTCCGCTATTACTCATAAATGTATACATTGTATTTTAGAGGGAGGTATTGTCATGGAATAAGGCAAGAAAATAACTTGGTGATGAATTATAACGCGTATATGTATGTAAGTTATGTTTTTTTGTTGTTGTATGTTGACTATTATATGCGAGTACAGCTTGACTGAACACATGGAGAGTGTACTTGCCAAGGCTAGGATTTATTGAATGTATATAGTGCAGTAAAGTGGCCTTGTTATTGTTGTGGGCGCAAAGAGTAAGGCAAGAAAATAACTAGGTGATGAATTAGAACGCGTATATGTAATTGATGTTTGACGCGTACATCATTACCAAACGTTGTTGGGTTGTTGTTGTTTTTGTTGTTGTTGTTGTTGTATGTGGACTATTATTGGCTGAATAATAAGCGCATCACCTTGTAAGTTATTTGCAGTGAGATACCCGTATATCCTGATGTACATGGGTACTTGGTATCCTTCACGAGCTGTTTAGTTCTTATCATATATATATATATATATATATATATATATATATATATATATATATATATATATATATATATATATATATATATATATATATATATATATATATATATATATATATATATATATGCAATTAAATAATACATATTATTATAACGGAATGTAATTATGGTAGTTTACTTATGTATGTGAATTCAATCATTAACCGGTTTAAAGGATAAGGTAAGATCAGCATTATCATGTATCAGCTCATGGTATATATTTCAATTAATTTCACGGATGTTAGACCATGGCCGAAATTTGAATCACATTAATGTTTATATATTCAGTGGCCATTGAAATGAAATATTATTTTGGTTAGGCATTATTAGATGAGCATGAATAATACCCTTATCAGTCAATACAAATGTTCTACACACGGCTAGTTATTCTGATATACACTGTGATGTAAACTTACAAATACATAACTACAAGGATTGAAAAATGTACAAATAGAAGAGAAAAGGAAACACGATTATATTGATAAATACATAATGTAGTTTAGCATGAGAGAAAGACAGATAATAAAATATTTCCAGATAAAAGTAGTAATATTCATGTGACATCTCAACATATTTTACCTTCCACTGCCCACAAGCTTGGCATGATCGAGTATAGTATTTCAATACATTAGAGAGAAACTTCACAAATTAGGCTAATGAATACAAAATATATAGTAACTTTGACTTCTGACGATACCAAAGGATTTATCCATGCAAACGAGGATGGGAAGAAATGGAAAAAAATATACGTGGAACTAAAAAGATTCTAATTTTCAACAAAACCTTAAATTCAAAGATTATATATTACCTTCAGTTTTATCATACATGTTTCCATACATGTACACTGTAGTGCAGGTGATGATATTTTCTCGATTTGTATTAGACCAATGACTATTACCAGCTAAGCAGTATACCTACCTACCTACATACATACATACATACATACATACATACATACATACATACATACATACATACATACATACATAAATACATACATACATACATCTTATCTTCTTCAGATGAGTGTGATGAGGTTTTAAGGTTTATGTTTGTTTCTCGGTTGTAGATACGGTGTATAAATGGTACGTCAACACCAGTTAAGAGGATGTTGGTATCAAAACAGAATACCAACAGCTACCAAAAACTAGACAATATTATATCCTAGAGTATCACATAATACCAAAAACTAGACCATATCATAACCTAGAGTACTGTATCACATAATACCAACAACTAGACCATATCATAACCTATAGTACTGTATCACATATCAACAACTAGACCCTATAATATCCTAGAGTACCATATTACATAATACCAACAACTAGACAATATCATAACCTAGAGTACCGTATCACATAATACCAACAGCTAGACCGTATAATATCCTAGAGTATTATATCACATATTACCAACAACTAGACAATATCATATTATAGACAATATCATATCACAGAATACCAACAACTAGACCAGATCATTTCCTAGAGTACCATATTACATAATACCATCAACTAGACAATATCATAACCTAGAGTACCGTATCACATAATACCAACAACTAGACCGTATATTATCCTAGAGTATTGTATCACATAATACCAACAACTAGACAATATCATATCCTAGAGTACTGTATCGCACAATACCAACAACTAGACAATATCATAATCTAGATTACCGTATCACCGAATACCAACAACTAGTCCGTATCGTATCCTAGAATACTGTATCACAGAATACCAACAACCAGACAATATAATATATTAGAGTACTGTATCACAGAATACCAACACCTAGACCATATCATATCTTAGAGTATTATGTCACATAATACCGACAACTGGACAGTATCATATCCTAGAGTACTGTATCACAGAATACCAAGAAATGGACAATATCATAACCTAGTTTACTGTATAACAGAATACCAACAACTACACAATATTATATCCTAGAGTATTGTATCACATAATGCCGACAACTGGACAATATCATATCCTATAGTACTGTATCAAAGAATACTAAGAACTGGACAATATCATAACCTAGAGTACTGTATCACAGAATAACAACCACTTCACCATACTATATCCTAGAGTAATGTATCACATACTACCAACAAGTGGACAATATAATATATTAGAGTACTGTATTACAGAATACCAATAACTAGAAATATCATATCCTAGAGTACTGTATGACCTAATATCAAAACTAGACAATATAATATACTAGAGTACTGTATCACAGAATACCAACAACTAGACCATATCATAACCCAGAGTATTGTTTCACATAATGCCAACAACCAGACAATATAATATACTAGATTACTGTATCACAGAATACCAACAACTAGACCGTATCATATGTTGCTCTTCTTCTAATGGACATTTGACATCCTGACTTAGTTCGAGCAGGAATAAAATCATCAACTGTCCACTTGTTACATATTTTTCATCTGCATGCCGATAACTAAGTAATGTAGTCAGACGATCAAACAACCCATCAAAGATACTACCAATATATTCTATAACGTGTCCAATTAAACTGTATTCATGACATTTACCAATATGTTATATAATGTGTCAATGATGTGTATAATGTATCAATGAGAGTACCAATATATTCTCTAATTTTTCCAATTATACTGTATTTTTATACAAAAGGCAGTGCTCATTTCTGGGATAAAACAGATTATGTAATAATATAAATTAGGATTCATTCGTACGAGGATCTGAATGCAATGTTTTAACAAATAGTAATAACGATTAAAAAATAAAATGTAAATGCATCATACATATTTCGTTTTAGAAAAGATGTATTATTTTATGACCCATATTTTGTTTCACTATTTTGTATAATTTTGTGATACATATATTGTTTTCAATAAAATGTATCATTTAGTGACCCATCAATTGGTTTTAATAAATTGTATTATTTTCTGACCCTTTTATTGTTATATATATATATATATATATATATATATATATATATATATATATATATATGCAATTAAATAATACATATTATTCTAACGGAATGTAATTATGGTAGTTTACTTATGTATGTGAATTCAATCATTAACCGGTTTAAAGGATAAGGTAAGATCAGCATTATCATGTATCAGTTCATGGTATATATTTCAATTAATTTCACGGATGTTAGACCTATGGCCGAAATTTGAATCACATTAATGTTTATATATTCAGTGGCCATTAACATGAAATATTATTTTGGTTAGGCATTATTAGATGAGCATGAATAATACCCTTATCAGTCAATACAAATGTTCTACACACGGCTTGTTATTCTGATATACACTGTGACGTAAAATTACAAATACATAAAAACAAGGATTGAAAAATGTACAAATAGAAGAGAAAACGAAACACGATTATGTTGATAAATACATAAAGTAGTTTAGCATGAGAGAAAGACAGAACTATAAAACATTTCCAGATAAAAGTAGTAATATTCATGTGCCATCTCAACTTATTTTACCTTCCACTGCCCACAACATTGGCATGATCGAGTGTAGTATTGCAATACATTAGAGAGCAACTACACAAATTAGGCTAATGAATACAAAATATATAGTAACGTTGGCTTCTGACGATACCAACCGATTTATCCATGCAAACGAGGATGTGAAGAAATTAGAAAAAATATACGTGGAACTAAAAAGATTCCAATTTTCAACAAAGCCATAAATTCAAAGACTATATATTACCTTCAGTTATATCATACATGTTTCCATACATGTATACTGTAGTGCAGGTGATAATATTTTCTCGATTTGTAATAAACCAATGACTATTACCAGCTAAGCAGTATACCTACCTACCTTCATACATACATACATACATACATACATACATACATACATACATACATACATACATACATACATACATACATACATACATACATACATACATACATACATACATACATACATACATACATACATACATACATACATACATACATACATGCATGCAATATGCAATATAGTACTAATGTTTCACCAGTGCTATATCATATTCGGTGATCCAATATTTATTCGATCAAGTCAGTCGAATCATAAACTGTAACTCATTTCAGTCCTCCAGCCACAGTTTCAGTGAATGGTTTTCTTTCTTTCCAGTCTACACTGTTATTCGAGGTCACTGATCATAATATTAAAGAGTATACGGCTGAGCATACTCTTCTTAGATGTGCAATTCCGAAGTTTACATATTTGTTTTATAATTAGCCTCCCACTCTGACCTGGATCTTTGACCTCTTAGAAACGTTGCTATTAATTTGTGCATGCGACCAGTTAATCCGTTATGGCTGAGTTTAGCAAACAGTTCATTAGTTCATATGATAGCAACAATTCTTTAGTTCATTTGATAGTAAACAGATCTTAAAGTTCATATGATAGCAAACAATTCTTAAATTTCATATGATAGCAAACAATTCTTAAATTTCATATGATAACAAACAGTTCTTCAGTTCATATCATAGCAAACAGTTCCTTAGTTCATATAAAAGCAAACAATTCTTTAGTTCATATGATAGCAAACAATTCTTAAATTTCATATGATAGCAAACAGTTCTTTAGTTCATATGATACCAAACAAATCTTTAGTTCATATGAAAGCAAACAATTCTTAAAGTTCATATGATAACAAACAGTTCTTAAAGTTCATATGATAGCAAACAATTCTTAAATTTCATATGATAGCAAACAATTCTTTAGTTCATATGATAGCAAACAATTCTTAAATTTCATATGATAACAAACAGTTCTTTAGTTCATATCATAGCAAACAGTTCTTTAGTTCATATCATAGCAAACAATTCTTTAGTTCATATGATAGCAAACAATTCTTAAAATTCATATGATAGCAAACAATTCTTTAGTTCATATGATAGCAAACAATTCTAAATTTCATATGATAGCAAACAGTTCTTTAGTTCATATGATAGCAAACAGTTTCTTTAGTTCATATGATAGCAAACAATTCTTTAGTTCATATGATAGCAAACAATTCTTAAAATTCATATGATAGCAAACAATTCTTTAGTTCATATGATAGCAAACAATTCTTAAATTTCATATGATAGCAAACAGTTCTTTAGTTCATATGATAGCAAACAGTTCTTAATGTTCATATGATAGCAAACAATTCTTAAATTTCAGATGATAGCAAACAATTCTTTATTTCATATGATAGCAAACAATTCTTAAATTTAATATGATAACAAACAGTTCTTTAGTTTATATCATAGCAAACAGTTCTTAAAGTTCATATGATAGCAAACAATTCTTAAATTTCATATGATAGCAAACAATTCTTAAGTTCATATGACAGTAAACAATTCTTAAATTTCATATGATAACAAACAGTTCCTTAGTTCATATCATAGCAAACAGTTCTTTAGTTCATATGATAGCAAACAATTCTTTAGTTCATATGATATCAAACAGTTTTTAAAGTTTAGATTCAACTGTTCTTCAGCGTGGATTTACACGCGAACAATTACAAGTAATGTCCGAGGATACACAATTACTACCACGATAACTTAACTAGCATCTCTACGTCTATTACATTCTAGATAGGTCAAAATCACATTTTCTCGTGCATGACCAAAACTACTCTCATTTCTATCTACGGTAACTTGTCTTGGATCATTATTTGAATACTGCCACAACATTACCGTGTTACAGGTCACACAATGATTTTTATGTTCTGTTGTTGTTTTGCTTTTAGGCGCTATGATAAATTCAGTATCAATATCAAAATTGTGATTATTTGTTTTTGTCACTTTGTTTATAACCTGTTAATTCTTTTCTTATTATATCATCACTAACAAGTATCCATTGTAATTGACAGCGCGTAATGCATCCTCAGCAGCAATGATATCAAATTGCTTCTGAGGTGTATCACCAACTATGTTTCTATTTGTCACTTTCAAGTCGTTTATTCTCCATGTATCCCGAAAATCATTTATTTAAGGTTCTGAAATTACTTCGCGCACTATTTCTTATTGAATTTGATTCGGTTGGAGTCTGTAGTTCTAGTTTCTTAAACTCTTTTGATTTTGGATGAAGCGCTCTATGATCATCAGTTTTCTTTCAACCAATCATACGGAGACAATCCAACAAATGGTGATGGTTGACCTTGGATGCCACACATTATCACAGCTGTATTATTTAACAATAGCCAATCAAGAACAATTTTATTATATCTAGCGAAACTGTGCATATTTCATCCCAAATTATTATTCCAGGTATATATTTCTCGCCCTTTCAAACAGTCCATTTATCTCCCTTGTATCGAGAAAAGCTGGTATAAGTACATCATCGAAGACCAATCTTTTTCATTTCTCTCGCAAATCTGTGGGTAGGGGATTGTCATGGAATTGTATAAACGTTTTAATTTATTTATTAAATTCGTGTACAACACGAGTTTCGTTTTTGGCGTACAACGTCAATAGAGGGTGAATAATGTATATTGTCTCGTATTTCAAAATCATGAACTCGGTTCATCTTATGCCGAACGTGCGAAGCGAAGTGCTTTTGATGAGATGAACCGAATGACTTCAATGCATAGACAATATCTCTGTTTAAATACATCAGCGCATGTAAAGTTCTTTACATTACACTTACTCTTGTCAGTCGTTGGTCAACTATAAGGACTCGCACATTTCCTGCTGTAGAGCTGTCCGGTGTCTGGAATGTGCAGTGTCTTGAGTTGTCTGTTATTGTCGAGTGTATGGAATGTCCAGTGTCTGGACTATCCCAACTTTAGAGCTATCCAGTGTCTGGACTGTCCAGCATACAGTGTGTCCCGTTTTATCCGGTGATGTCCAATGTCTGGATTGTCCCATCTGTAGAGCTGCGCAGTATATGGAATAGAGCTGCCTGTGGTGTCCTGAGTGGACCAAAGAGTTTCATGTATCGGAGGGTGCAAGCTGTAAAGGTAACCAAATAAATTATTCGTTGCAGCTGTAAAGCTGAACGTTGTGTGATCATAAACCCATTGTATCTTTAAGGATTGTAAAGATGAGTTATATATATATCTATATATATATATATATATATATATATATATATATATATATATATATATATATATATATATATATATATATATATATATATATATATATATATATATATATTTATTATATTGTAACGTTGTAAGCCTCATTTTGGCGCCCCTGTACCTTGGCGCCCGGGGACATATGTACCCTCATGCCCCCCCCCCAGCTACGCCTCTGTCTCTAGTCCTTTTAAAATGTCAAAAAGCATGTTGTGGGTTCGTATGCGGTCGTTTCGCCATAGTTAAACATAGGTGTATGTGTGTGTTATCTCCTGACCCTGCCAAGTAGTCATAAGGCAGCTTCTGGGGACTGGAGATTGTGCCGTTTTGTAATAACTGTAAATATATGTATATATGGGCTCTGTTAAAATGTCATCAAGCATCTTAGAGGATCCCATTGAAGTTAAATGTACTGGGTAGACTTCCACTAAACACGCCCGCTTGAGATTCCTAGACTGTTATTGACTGGCTAGGGGCTCACATAGAGTGTTGTGTTTCGTGTGGCCCTGAACCTGCTGATATGTAATAAAGCAGCTTAGGGGTTCAATTGGGGTTGTGTTGTCATATATACGTGAGCTATGGACCTTATTAAATTATTCTTAAACTTAGAGGTTCACATATGGGTAACGCATATACATTTTTAAATCTCAAGATGTATATATATATATATATATATATATATATATATATATATATATATATATATATATATATATATATATATATATATATATATATATATATATAGCAGCAGAGGGGGTGAACCGTACAAACGATTAAGTCAAATATTTGTTAAGCAAAAACTCACCTCCTTCTGCTGCTAATGGGTTAACGAAATAGGATCATGCAAAGAGGGGGTGAACCGTTAAGCAAAAACCTCTCTACGAAAAAAGAACCAGAGGGGTGAACCGTACAAACGATTTCTTAAGCAAAAACCTCTTACGAAAAACGAAAAAAAAAATTCTTACAGCCTATTTGCCACAGTTGTTGTCACTCTCCCCCCCCCCCTACTGCTATGGGTTAACCGAATACTTGACCTAATCCGACACGATATCGCGTCCGGGGATCTAATAAATGTATCGTTACAAATCCGTGTGTTGTTGACTCAGCGTGACTAAAGAAATTTTTTAATTGATTAAAATCCATATCACTGCACCAGGCTTGCCAAATATTTCGCTGTGTATGAATGTCAACTCCGTTAAACATACGTAACATAATT
The DNA here is from genome assembly GCA_030141615.1 of Unio pictorum. Lineage (NCBI taxonomy): Eukaryota > Metazoa > Mollusca > Bivalvia > Unionida > Unionidae > Unio > Unio pictorum. The sequence goes on along the minus strand of JARLTB010000117.1, from coordinate 3,518,633 downwards.
GCAGTTATCTCTAATCACTTTTGTTATTTTTGAGTGTATCGTTGAGTGGCGTATATCACGTCGGTGCGTTTATGCCTACCTCTGGAAAATATCATGGCAGGGTTCTTTTGATTGTCAAACATCACATCATCGTATACGACTAAATTGTTAATACTTCCATCCATATCATCAATGCTTGGTTCTTCTTTGATATCGGTTATAAATCTAATAACACCGCCCTCGTTGACAATCCCTACAGCTCTTTCGTAATCATCGTTTTGTTAATACTTCCATCGGTCTGTGCTTGTTCGGTCTCGGTTATAAGCTTGCTGGCTGTCTCTTTTGCTCTTTCGTTGTAATCTTTTAACACCCGGTAACATAGTTGATCATCTACGGTCGGTGCCACTAAATACAACTTGTCCCATTTCATCCATCTAATTATCATATCAATTAACAACTGTGTTTAACCTCTTCCTGAAGGTCCAATGATAATCATTCGAACAGAGTTTGGTAACATAGCATGATGTTTTACGGGTTCTGGTTCTCGTGTAGATGAATAATCAATTACAGTAATATCCATATCATATAAATAAATTATGGATCTATATTGTGTGAAGTGTAACATGTATAGTGAAACAAACCCTGTCGATGAATTACCTACAAAAGATAGACAACAAGAACTATTTGGAAATTGTTACGAATGTGGCACCACAAACACTAAACTTGTTAAGCGATCCCTCGACGACAATTATAAACCCCATTCATGGTGTGTAAAATGTAAAGCACATACTGAAACAGATTTTATTTTTAAAAAAAACACGTACTGAAACAAATTTTATAAAAAAAAAAAAAATTACTAATCGAAGTTTGTTACGAATGCGGCGCTACAAAATATACATTTGTTAAACAATCCATTAGATATATGTGTTAATAATATGGATTTGTATTGTGTGAAGTGTAAGGCGCGTACTGGCACAGATGACATGAGGACGATAACAACTAAAAATAATCGATCAGCACTTTCCGGTAAGAGTGTACAATGCAGTACAAAGAAATTTAGATTTGTTTCCAAAGGATTTTAAAAAAAACGAGGAGGTGATATTGCAGCCAAACTAACTAAACTCCCGAAAACACCATGGGCGAAGTATCCAGGAGAAAAAAACCTCCTAGGGTATAGTTATTGTGGACCCGGAACCAGACTCGATATCAGACTCGATCATCAAAACCAACCTCCACGTGGTGAAGAACCAATAAGCGCCATTGATAAGGCTTGTCATGCTCATGATGTTGCTTATAAAAGCAGTAATCTGCAACACAGATATATCGCAGATATGAAATTAATTCACGCGTTGAATTCTATTACTGATAAATCTACTATAACACGATCTACGGGTAGACCAGCAATCTATATATTGGATTCAACTGCTCCTCAGCGAGGATTTACTCGTGAACAACTGCAAGTGATACCCGAGGATACTCAATTACCGCCGCGTGGTCTTAACTAGCACGTCTGCGTCTGTTGCATTCGTGACAATTCAGCATCACATTATCTCTGGTATGACCAACGCTGCTATTCTTTCTGTATATGGTAAATTGGCGAGGCTCCGACAAACGCCAACTCATTATACAATTGCAACTCACGCAGTGATTATTCTGTTGTTGTTTCAGTGTAATTATTAATTCAGCATCAATATCAAATTCTCTGTTGTTTTTTTTTATCCTGCTGTTTATAACCAGAAAGTTTTTTCTGATTATATCATCGCTGACAATATCACTTATTGTAGTGTCGTTATCATCTAAAACAACTCTTCGAAGCTGATTTATTCTTCGTACTCTGAACATTGCTAGAGAAACTAAATTCGACCACTCGATGTGATTATCTATGATCCAAACAATCGTATCTGATATAGTCAATCCCTTTGAAGAATGTATTGTCGCTGCGTATCATAGCGTTCATGGGGATTTATCAGCACGCAATGCATCTTCGACGACATTAATATCAACCAGCATAATATCATTTAAATACGAGAATTTGCTTTTCACGCTGCCCAGGAATATCAACTTCGATATTTTGTTGCCGTGTATCCTTGGGTCTAAAACACAACGGCGTTGGAAGTGTTGCAAATTTTCTTTATGTAATTCAAATAACTTCATCTGAAGTGTGTCTCTGACTATCTTTCTACTTGCCACTATCAAATCGTTTGGTCTCCACGCTTCCCAGAAATCTTTCAATGGGGTTTCCGAAATTATTTCACGCGCTATCTCACATTGAATTCTATCCGGTTGTAATTTAATTAGTTTTTTGAACTCGCGTAATTGTTCATCAAGTGCTCTATGATCAGTATTAATTTCTTCATAATAGTCTACATGATTCTTGAGCCAATCATGTGGGGATAAACCGACAAATGGTGGTGGTTGGTCATGATCGCCGCACATTATTACTTTTGTATTCGCTAACAATAACCAATCGAGAAATCTTTGTAATACATCTAACGACACCGTGCATATCTCATCCCAAATAATGACTTCAGGAATAAATGTCTCGCCCATTCGTTCAGGAGTCCTTTTCGTCACTGTGATAAGTACAGGCTTTAATTCCCCGTTGTTTTATCTCTCTGGCAAGTCTATGGGTCGTTGATAGTACTATCCTTTTTGATTTCCCACGAAATAATTCAATCGCACGAGTCGTCTTTCCTGACCCGCCACAGCCATTTAAGTAACTGGTTTTATACCTGCATATTGGATCAGATATCTGCGGTGCATTAGATAGTTCTGATATCTGATTATTTTTCAAGTAATTGTTTTCAATCGTAACATCTGCTGATTTGGAATAATCACACGGTATTTCCTTTTTAAATCTCCATGACCCCCAACTCTCGTCTGAATTAGTGAATTAAGCCACTTCTTCCCTGTGTTTCGCGTCTATATAACATGAATCAGTGGCTACTCTAACTGCGGTGTCAGAAAATCTATTTATCATCGAAAATAAATTGATAGAAGCATAAGCCAGCATAGATGCTCTCAAATGTGTATACTGAAGATTTTCTCCGTCTGCGTAAGTAATAATTGTACCAAATTTTGTTCCATCGGACAAAAAACCGTCTTTACGATCGACGCATATACCCTGAGATGTTATATCCGCTATTATAAAATTGTATTCGACGTTATCTATAATCAATCGTGAAGAATATCTTGTATTGTCGTATTGTCCACCCTGAGTGAACTTACCAATTATTCTTTTACCGAGATCTTTTGCGTCTCTATTCCTAGCTTCAAAGATCTTCTTGGATGCTTTAACAATATTTTCCTGGTCGAGGGAAGGAAATTTTTCTTTGTAATCGTTTATTATACTATCTAGACTATCGGGTTATGGTAACCAGACCTCAGTCTGTGCTCGATATGATATAATCGCTTCACTGACAATCAGTGATATCAGCATTTTAGAATCAATCATATAGCGTAATAGCACTATTGGCATCAAGTGTTTTTCAGAGATATGTCTACCAATTCAATCATAACAACACGGATGAAGTCCTGTAGCCAATTCAAATGATACTACACGAGCGAATCCGGTTAAATCAAAATCGGGTAGTGGTCCATTAATTGCAACACGGGTCATCTCATGTGTGGGATGTCCAAATCGCTTGAAGTACTTAGCACATTCTCCGTACCCGAGAAAACTCCCTGGATAACACGCAACCAAATCAATTGAAATAATAGATTTGAGGTTATATTTTGTATTCGATGCAGCTTGATTTAATGTCTGATAAAAATTCAGCTCTTGAAGGTTTCCACGTGTTTTTCTTTCTCGCAAAATGAGCTGCAACCGACGGAATTGTAAAACAATTTGTTAGTAATTGTTTGTCATATTTTGTTGAAAAGCCACAAGCTAGTTTTTCATCGCGTTATGGAGGGCTTCAGTACGGTATAATTCGCCATTGGGTCTTACAAATTGATCGAATTTGCCCTCTTCGTTCTCAAAACTGTGAAGTAACCACACTGATACAGGATCGTTTTTACTCAGCTGGTAAATAAAATCGAATAATTTCTCTTCTCCAGAGAACTCGGCGGGTAGATATTTTATTGTTCTATTTTGCGGAAATATTGTTACCACAGGTGTCCACGCGTGTTCGTTATGATCAATAATTTTGATTGGAGCTCCTCTCAACTTATATTTCGGTTCGTATAATATTTCTCCTGTTATCGTCGTTACTGATATTGGGAATCTTAATGATGTTAATAATTAAGCTATATCCTGGATCGTTGCTCCGTTCTTCCTAACTGTTAATTCCCATTCATTTATTTTTTTGTGTCTTAGTCAATTTGTTTCCACGCAACGCATTTGTGAAGTGTTCTATTATTCGTTCTGCTACACAATTTATCCTTGACGAAGTCAACGGTGACAGTTTCATTGGTTTAATTTTTCAATGCACGGTTTATCATTTAACGAATATATCCCATACAACAACTGCTGTTACAGGATAGGATGTCTCGTAATAGGGTTTGTCAATCCCAGTCAGAATTCCTGGTTTGGAATCATGACTCACAGTGACGGTTCTTTTATCCTTCAAGATGGGTTCAAATTTATCTTTGATAATCCAATCTCCCGTGTCTGAGCGGATAATGAATTTAACTCTAAAAAAATACCTTTTTCGACCAAGATGTGAGATCATCACTGCTGCTTTTTTATCGTTCATGGTAGCATCAACGTCACCATCGATTTGAAATGTCGACCAACAGTGAGATGCTCCATCACGCTTGAATTCATTAAAACAATCACGAATTTTATCCAACATGGTTCTATCACGAATTTTACCCTTTGGTGTATCAGAGACTCTATCGAGATTAAATTTAACATTTTTCCAGGGTGTAATTTTCGATAATCTCTCGATATCCTTCATGCTTTAATTAAAACAAGTATTTAATTAGAGAATTTATATATAATGAATCATTGCAAATGGCTTATGATTGGATCAGTAATCCCGTGTAACAAATCATGCAAATAGGAGTTCTGTGGATATCATATGCAATGTTTTTGACATGGAAGTCTTGGACCGATCCCTTGTATACGATGTGGGGTAGGTGTGCGTTGTAAATCACAGTTGTGTCTCAGTTGCGATCGTAAGCGATATAGAGAGTTGAAGCGTTATTACGACAAGAGAGCTAAAAACACCATCAATGACACTGACAAAGTCATAAGAACTCCTCAAGACTACATCGGAAGATTTCCAAATAATGTTATCATTAGACCAAACAATTAATTAGACAAATAGTATTATGTATATAAATGAACCAAGAACCAAGAATTCCGACCGCATCCCGTGATCAGTAACTATGAGGCATCCAGTGATGGAATTGTCAGACACTGCAGACTGAAGAAACCAGTTGGTGCTGTGAATATTCAAGGGTATTTGGTGTTTACCGCTGGAGGGAAAATACGTCTTAATCATAGAATAATATACGAGTGTTTCCATGGATTGATCAAGGATCAAGGATGGTTTTGTTATCGATCACATTGATTCCAATCATAAGAACAATTCTTTATCAAATCTACAAGCTGTTACACAAAGTGAGAATTTAAAACGAGGAAAGACTGGACAATACTCGAAAAAGGCGAGACCTGTAAAATCATTTAATACAACAAATGACGAGGATATAGTATTTCAATAAATAGCTAAAGCCGGTAGGTATTTCGATATTTGTCCACCTTCTGTTCAATGCGTTGCAGAGGAAATTTATTGATCTGCAATTTCAAAAAATTAAATTCGTTTATGTCTGAATTCCAGTTTGCACCTGAGGCGCCCATCTCTGGACGTTTACGGACAGGGTTCATTTTGAAAAATATATATTAGAAATATGTATTATCATATAATATGAATTCTAAAAATATCAATGAGGTTATAACCAAAATTTTAAATTTGAAATCTCAGGGGATTTACAAATCAGATAGTTTAAACTGCGATCAAATTATGTCTGACTTCCAGGACATTGAATACGGTGCTATTAATAACAAATTTGTGCTACCCAAAAAATATGCCCTTATAAAACGAATTCAGAATTCTATTCGCAAATCCCTTCTATTCTGTGACGACGTCAGTAAAGTTTGTCCCGTTATTTACTATCGTGGAATGAATAAGAAAGGAATTATGGCAGGAATACGAAATAAAAAGAGCAATCAATTCAAAAATCAGAAATATAAGATTGTTAATTAAACAAAACGAAAACCCCCTTCGGATATCTCGTTGTAACTGTTCGGTAAAAGGTCGCTCAATTTGCGGTTTTAGTCAATACTGGCGTGTAGTAAATATTTTTTTACATTCAAATTGGAAAATTGTTTACAATTTAAATAATGGTTAATGAATCATTAACGACTAGATTGGCTCGTGAAAGATTAGATGCAATTACGAGATTTACCAATCCGCGACTCTGTCAGAAATAAACTACAAGCTAGACAGAGTTTACAAACTGATTTTTCTGCGGGATCTGAAGAGTTGTTTTAAAAAATAACCACAGTAACGAAGGGGGCATAATCAGCTACTGAGCGTGCTATATGGGGGGATGTTCCCAAGGACGAACCAAGAAAATAAAAACCTCTTATTGGTGAACTTGAAAAAATAGCAAGAAGATCCAAACAAACAAAAAAAATCTTTAAAAACACTTCCTGGTGATATAGTAACTGCTGTACAACGACAACAAAAACAAGAACGATTAGGTGATATTGATATTAGCTCCCCGCCACCTGAACCAGAAGAAGATTTTACCACACTGATTGGATCACCAAAAGAAGAACTTGCTAGTAGACCACCACTTACCACACCAACTGAACCACTACAACAATAAGAAGAAGGTGGACTAGTTGCATTCAATGATAAACTTCGTTCGGGTAAATACGATGAATTAAAAAGTAAAAAATTTAATTCTATTGAAGGATTAGCTAATTTCGTCACTAGGAGTTTTCATCAGAGAAAAAAATATATCCATGATGATTATAATATACCTGATAGAAAAAAGTGGTATAATGGATTATATCGTATAATGACAGATGTATCTCAGGCATCGAAAAAAGATTCTACGTATAACAAATATATTGTAGCAATAGAAAACGCTGAATCATCTACAGAAAAGCAATCGGACACCGGATTTCTAAGATTACCTGAGCAATCTAAACTTTTTGATATAACACAGGGCGCAATTGGTACAACTAAAAAAGTAAAAAGAACGGAATTTTCTCAGAGCGGATCAGGTAGTGGTCTAGTTAGTTGTCCTGGTAATGTTCTTGGTGATATAGCACGATTAGAAGTACTCATTGGAGGGAAATCAGATGGAAATAACTCACCGGAAATAATTAATGAATCAGCTGATATTTGAAGGCGGTTATTTCAAGGTGGTATCATCACCATTGATATATATCGAGATCTCATTGACGAGTTAGTTGAAAATTATACGGATTATTACAGTGACTGAGCATCTAAAGGATTTTTCATCACCACATTAGATAAATAATAATTAAATAACCTGTCCATACACTACAACCATGATAAACCGATAATAGAGAGTATTATGGTGATGGTCTCGGTGATAACATTATAGGGTTATTTGCAAGAATGGCTCCAAAAGTATCGCCGCTAGTAAAACAATTATCGATGAAAGGCATTGATGTTATTCGTGATAATGATATTAGCGATGTTGGAGATGCTGCCGGGAAAACACTTTCCGCCGCGAAGGATAAACTAGAGTCTTTGATTCGAGCACGAAGGAAACCAGTGATGAAATCATTATCGCCGTTACCATCTACAGCGGAGATGCATGCGCGTGTTAGTAGAATAATAAATAACGCAGTAGATCAAAAACTAGCGCCGCTGATAACCAACGACCAAAGCAACATCGCATAGCGGGAAGCGGCTTAAAAAAAACACGACGTGGTCAACGACGATGATTTAGTTCAATGAATATATAATAAAATGTTCAAACGGTCACCTGATCCATCGTTTGAAATGGACGTCCCAGTGCGCAAGGATGATTCTGTGCATGACTGTCAATATTACGCCTATCACGCAATACAACCAAATAGTCGAACAAGAATTGATCTTCAAGTTCATGATACCAGTAAATACTTTCTACCGAGTGAAGCGTTTATCGAAGTAGAAGGAGAACTTATACGAACAGATGATACAGCATATCCAAATGACACTCAAGTCGGATTTGTCAACAATGGGATCATGGAGTTATTCGAGAGTGCAAAATATCTCATCGATGGAAAAGAGATTGAGTCGATAGATCGCGATGTTGATGTGGCTACACCAATAATCGGGTTAGCGAGATATTCCGACGATTATACAAGATCGGCAGGCCCTTCTATGGTGTTTGCAAAGGATGGTACAAATACCGCTGGAGGAAATCAACTTATTATAAGACGACCAAGGAATAAAGCTGGTAATGCTGATGCTGATGTCGAGGTTGTAGTTATAAACAACGATCCCAATTTCAATCTAGGAGCTGCAACACGCATGTCAATGTTGGGAGGAGTGCGTAGATCATTCTCATGCGCGATTCCACTGCATCATATATTTGGATTCTCCAGAAATGTTCGAAAAGTTATTTATGGAGCAAAGCGCACAATAACACTCGTGCGAAAGGGTACTGACGATGACGCAATTTGGAGAATTTCAGCAGATTTACGTCCAGATCATGTAAATGATGATGCCGGTAAAGTTAATTTAACAAAACTATCACTGTGGATGCCAGTGTTGACTCCATCAATTACCGCAGAAGAATGATTACTATCATTTATGGACCAAAGAGGAAAATCACTATTAAGTTGGCTAACAGTAGCTACAGATGTTAAGCAATCAGATATTAATGGGTTATTTACGTGGAACCTAGAATCAAAACAAGGCGTTTCAGCTCCATGTCATATATTTATTGCGTTACAGAATACCGCACGAACTGGTAATCAACAACGCAGCCATATGATATTTGATCAACTAGGTATTACTGACGTTTCACTAAGAATAAACGGCCAACATGAACCATCCCAGGATATACAACTTAATTACTTTCACAACTATATTGCTCGTGTATATCATAGGTTGTTGTCATATATGGTGCGCGATCAAAATGTCGATACTCGTTTACAGATATCACAGTTGGATTTTAAGAATTTATATCCGATTTATTATTTTTCGCTGGAACATCTCGATTTAACAAGACAGTCAGTCGTTGATATACACTTTAGAGCCAATGTAAACCGCGTTACTATTGGTGATCATGCTATTCCCCACTACAGAGCGATTGCTGTTATTCTCAATGATAAATCAATGCTACTCGAAGGTGTTGGCGGAAGAATGAGAGTGATAGATGCACCAGTAGAAAATATGTAACAATTAGATCAATCTGTTATTAATAAAATGCCATATGATGTTATTAGGGTTATGTTAACTCCCGGTCAACTCAAAAAATTGCAATCAGAATCGGCTAAAACATGCGGAACCACAATAACGCTAAAACCCAATCAGATGACTGGTGGTCAGAATAAATTATCGTTGATGAGTCGTCAAGTAAAACACTTCAATGTAGCGCTCAAAAATAAAACAGTTGTTCAGGTTACACTCTCTGCATCCGCGATCAAAAATATGATTAAAACCGGCGGTATATTCCCGTTGTTAGCTGCGATTCCAGCATTAATTGCGGCAGCGGCCCCAGCGGTGGCTAAGCGGCAGCGTTAGGGGCCGTTGGTACCGCGGCAGGAATGGCGTTGAAGAAAGCTACCGGACGGGGATATAAAAAAAGGGAAAGGGTCTAAGACTACCAGGAACCCCGTATTCTTGGTACAGCGAAAAAGGCCTGAGAATCCCAGGACCAGTTTACTAACTCGAGAACCTTTGGTTCCATTGTCAAATTTTGATTTACTCGATGCCGCTAAAAAAAACTCGCGATTAAAAACTTCAGAGGTGTCTTTATGAAAGATCAGTTGCCGGCACAACCAATCAGCGCCGAAACCGCTATCATTAATCTCGATAACAGTACCGAACCTGTACTCACTGGGTTGCATTCGCGATTGATCCGCGCGTGATTGTTAATTTCGATTCATATATGTTAGCACCACCGAAGGAATTTATGCGTTATATAAACAGCTTAACAACAACTTGTTGGCATTCCACGCTACCAACACAACAAATGAATGACCCACCAATATGCGGCAACGAAGTATTAAATGTCATTGACGCTATTTCAACATCTGGAAAACTACCACATGTTTTCATAAATGAATAAACTAGTAATCGCTTTTTAGAGAGAGATTGTATAAAATAACATGATTGATATTTGGGGGAGATCTTTATCAGCGCTAAAGAAACCCGAAACTGATGGCACTGCAACCGGTGATATGAAAAAATATAATCGAAGATAAAATAGCTGAGACATTGAACTTAGCAAGTCTTGATCCCAATGAAATAGTTGTATTTCAAGATCGTCAGGGTAAATTGAAATCTAGTAATGTTTCCTTGGATGATATTTTAGTTAAACAACGAGACGCAACCGAAGGCAATATCGCATTGTTTTCCGATCAGGGTAAACTCAAACCGGGTGTACTTATTCCAACTATCTTGAAACGAATTAACAATATTGACAAGCCGTTATTAGATTTCCTTGGAAATCCACCGGTGACCACACCGAAGCTCACAGAGATAAAAAATTCTATATTGGAAACAGCAACACTTCAAGCCAAATATGAAGACCACGTTGAAAAGTTTACATCATTTCGTAAAAACCTCATCGAGAAATGTTTTACAACCACATTGGATAAACTCGACATAAAACTTCCTGATATTAAAAATTCCATCAATGAGACGAAACTCTTTATCGAAGCAATCAAAGGTGATGCAACGAGGATGATAGAAGTCATTGAAAAAATTAAAATTCCTCATGCGAAAACAACAATATCGTGTACACGATTCAATACGAATCGTTTGCGTGGACAACTACAAACAACAAATTAGATATCACTGCAACCGTCAAAGGTATTTATCGATTAACACTAGTGACGCTGACTCAATTTAATATATCATCGTCGAGTTCATCTGGAGTCAACAATACGATATCAACGATCATCGACAAGGATACAACTGAACGATTCACAATAACATCCCTGATACAAATTTGGCTAGGGTTTCAGTAACATGGTATATGGAATTCGTAGCGGATCTGAGTAAACAACTTAATTGAAATCGTAAACGATTTGAAAATAACATGACATCACAATACTGTTATGACACCTTCAAAGAATTTCAAACAGAACTCAAAACTCTTTCTGATGAGTACCGAACAAAAATGAAAAAATACCGATGAAGAATCATTGCCATCGATGTATAATTGCTGTCTGGTGTAATCGCCGGCACTGGTATTGTTACATCATCGGTTACAATGACCGCTCCGGCTGTTATTTCGATTTGTATATACGCGGTGTCAACCGGAGCTGGAATAGCCTCCGCGATAGAACAAAAAATATCATCATGTTCTCAAAAAAAACTGAAGGATTACACCGTTAGATATGCTGCGGTATCTCGCGAATACTCGCAATTATCTAAGTTGACAGCGTCGTCACTCAACGACACGACAATAACCGAGGATGAGTTTTCGAGAATAGTTCAGTTGTACGAGTCAACTATGTTAGACTTAGAACGCGACAATAATAATAACAATGACAACACCGCAAGAACTACTTCAACGAAGAGTAAAAAATACTGAATCGATTCAACAAATAACGGAAAATACTACACCGGTGAAAACCAGCATGATCTCAATAACATCAACCAGTCCTAAATTCAGTGTGAATTTTCCTACTCTGATTCCCGTGAAGGAGATCGCGTTAGCAAAACTACGAGTGTATCACAGTTGGCCAAACATTAGGTCGGTAGCATTTGGTGGTCAACAACCAAATAATTCCTTGGTGTTTTCGAGTAAGAATAAACCGAACTCCAGACTGGAACGTTGTTTCGTTACCATCATGTCCTACCAAATCGAACAAATCAATGCTGAATTACAGCGTAGAATAAAATCCATTACTGAAAAGGAATCCAAATTCGATAAAACAGTTTACGAGCCGACATTATCATCTGCCATCGAGATAAACTCACCCGGATATGTCGTAGATATCTATCAGAATTCTATAAGAACAATACTGGGTTGGCCTGAAAATCCGCCTTGGACATCTTATCAAATACCAGAACCTAAAAAATCTGATTATGTCACAGATATACAATCATGTCATGAAATCACCCCAACGGATAGTAGAAAATACCGAACCGGTGAAAACAAGCACGATATCAATAACCTCAATGAATCCTGAATTCAGTGTTAATTTCCCTACTCCGATTCCCGTGAAGGAGATAGAACTAGCAAAAACTACGAGTGTATCACAGTTGGCCTAATATCAGATCGGTAGCATCTGGTGGTCAACAACCGAATAATTATTTGGTGTTTGCGAGTAAGAATAAAGAAGACGGGACTCCAGGCTGGAACGTCGTTTCGCTACCATCAGGATCATACCAAATCGAACAAATCAATAATGAATTACAGCGTAGAATAAAATCCATTACAGGAAAAGAATCAAAAACCGCTAGTACAGTTCATGAGCCAGCACTATCATCCGCGATTGAAATAAACTCGCCCGGGTATGTCGTAGATATTTATTAGAGTTCGATAAGAACAATACTGGGATGGCCTGAAATACCACCTCAGACATCTTATCAAATACCCGAACCACAAAAATCTGATTATGTCACAGATGAAAGATCATATTATGAAATCAACCCAACATATATAGATGATTTGCTTAGTATAAAAAATGCTAAATCAACCGATAGATTTGTATTTACCGATAATAATACAATGCAATGGGATTTTGTTTTGAGAAAATAAAATGATTCATTTCTTACCATAGCATTTACGCTAAAAAACATCATTGATTATTTCAGTGAGATTAATCAATCACATAGGAAACAATTAAAACAACTAGAGCAGAGTTTCCAGGGGCATCTCACTAATATAACACAACCACGTGATGAGATCATTAAACACATTATGATACTAAATCAACTTGTATCTGACATGGAATATATCAACGAACGAATAATTCAAGTAAAAATTATTGATTAGAGCGGGGATAAACAAAAATTCCTAACTGGTTATAATATCACAGAAGCTGATTTACCAGACTTCAAATTTCCTGGATACGACGTAAATAGACTAAATAAGTTCTTTATTTCTACCTTGATTTGTATTTTTTCCAAATACTCTCCAAATGGAACAAACACCACAACCACAGACAACTATCCTCAGACATAATAACGACCAAGACGGCGGTGGTAGGCATATCTCGCCGCTAAACGTAAATATATCCTCGGTGATTGAATTGAATTTAGTATGTGATGTTATCGAGGGCAGATATCAAATAAATCTCGATCGATCAAATCAAGCTCAGCATGGATATATTTTATACTCATTTGCACCAACAGCTCCACCCGAATTTCTAAAAATTGAGGACCCAACTAATCCAGTCTATATGCGATGTCATAATAATTCGTTAACGACAGTTAATTTCAGACTCACTGACCAGTCAAATAATCTAATTGATCTACGAGGTGAGGTCCTATAAATTAATCTGTTTGTGAAATCGTAGTGATTTTCATGGTAAAGAATTGTTAACCCGTTAGCAGCAGAGGCGGGCGCGACAACGACATTTTTTTGCCAAGCAACAGATGGGGGTGAGTTTTTTTACTTAACAAATGTTTGCCTTAATCGTTTGTACGGTGCACCCTCTCTGGTTATTTTTTCGTAGAGAGGTTTTTGCTTAACAAATCGTTTGTACGGTTCACCCTCTCTTTGCATGATCCTATTTCGTTAACCCATTACCAGCATAAGGAGGTGAGTTTTTTGCTTAACAAATATTTGCCTTAATCATTTGTACGGTTCACCCCCTCTGCTGCTTTTATTTAATACTTAATGAATTACTAAAATATTAATAATAATATTTCTGCAATTACTAATTTAAAAAATGAGGGAAAACCATTATCTGGTAAACTAAACTAAATGTATGTCGCGGCGCTTAAAGACCTTATTGTGATACTATATGCCATGTAAATATTTTTTTTTCATTTAATTTACTCTGAATACTATATGTTGTTATTCTTAGCCATGATAGTAATTATTCACCACCTGTCTCCATAAATGATAATAATGTATTTTCTTAAGTGATTGATGGGGTCATTACTGGCATGAGAATTTTGAAAATACTAATTTTCCAGCATTGCATCCAGATCGCCATAATATATCATCATTATCAAGTTTTCGTACAAGTACAACGGTACGCTTGGCTCCGCAAATAACCTTTCTAACATGTGTACAAAAACCGAAAATATGAGATAATGCAATTGCAAATGAAATATTTATATTATCACCCTTCAATATTGATTGAATAACGAACCTTAAGTTATCATTGATCGATAGCACTGCAGGTATTTCTGCAGCTCATGCACCATTTCTTACATTACCGATAGTTACGATTTTAATATCAAACATCATTGATGACCCAGCTGAATTGTATTAGTTTTGGAGTATCTAGCTAGGGATATTATCGTTGTAGCAACATATTTTGCAAATTTTTCAAAACCTCTTCCATCATACATATATGTAGCGCTTTCAAAGAAAACCATAATTCCATTGTTAACCAAGCCAACCATAACATCAATATTATATGCTACATCATCAGTTTTTACAAGTTCACCTTCTACTTCAATAAACGCTTTAGCGGGTACAAAATATATACTTGTATCATGAACTTGTAGTTCGATCCATCCACGCTGATTTGGCCGTCTCGCGTCATAAGAATAATACTGATAATCACGTATCGATTAATCTTTAAGAACCGGGGCATCCATGTCAAATGCTGGGTCGGATACACTGTTTAAAATTTTATTATAATTGCCACGATCTAAATCATGCTCGTCTTGACTTTATCAAAGGAACAAGAAGACTACATCTTACTGTCAGACTTATATTTATTTTTTCTGCTTCTGGACGTAGTGCGTTTACAGCCAAGGCTACTAAGTTTTAATCCGCTGCTTGGTTTATTATTTTACTAACAATTACAGGCATCACTTCCTTCAGTGCTTGCCAGTTTCCCTGGTAGGTGTGATTTTCGTCATATAAATCGTATTAATCTAACTTTGATAGCCTAAACCGCTTTACTGGCAACATTACCAATAGCACCAGTACCTTTTTATCGAATAGCGTCAAAAGCTTTCATTGATAATTGATTTGCGATCGGTATTGCATTTGGGGAGATCCTTCTAAATAAACCCTGAACAACATAACCGTGTGAATCTCTTCTTTATAGGTTGCCAACCATGCGTTTATCACCCTGACCATTACAGGTCGAAGTTTAGCATTGTGTATGATCATCTTATTTTATATATATATATATATATATATATATATATATATATAATATATAAAATGAGACAAATAGTCATTTTGGTAACCACGAACAATTTCATCGATAAGAGATTAATAAACGCTAATTTCCAGGATACCACCTTGAAATAATCGTCGACAAATATCAGCAGCTTCATTAATTATTTACAGCTCGTTTATCTCCTATATAAATTTCTTATCGTTGTAGGTCAGAATATTCTTATAATTTCTGCCATACATCATTTGAACTAGTCCAAACAACACTCACACTGGAACAAACGTCAGTCCATTTGTTTCTGAACCGCCATACTCCTAGTAGAAAAAACAAGCTCTTCTGGAGTGGACACCTAATTATACTTGGAGATTCCAACTTTCACTTTGGCTTCATAGACCTGATGATAATATTCTGCAATCCAAACTTGTATCCCACGCACTTGCATTACCTCTGCATTAGGGTGGCCCTTAAACATAGAAAAAACATTTTTTTTTATTTCTCTAGCATCTGAACCCTCAGAGTGGTTCCATTTATTGTAGAAACAGATGAGAAAAAATATTATGAAAAAATAATAATATTTAGGGGTGGCTCAAGCACATCAAAGTTTACCATTAGAGTCTAAAAATCGTCATTTGGTCATTTAAACGAACGACACAGAGTTTACTGTTTGTCAATCAATGTTGACCTTTTTGCATCTGGAAATTGTTTCCGGTTCTGCTCTATTACGTGGAGAGCATACTGCAGCTGGTCTTCACATCTAAAGTGCCCTGACTGGACAGCATCTTGAATGAGGGCAACGCTCCATTTTGCATGGTCATTTGTAACCGAAAGTGTCTTGACCATTGCCTCAGCAGCTTTGAAGTCATCTCTACTGTTCCATGACTCGGGATCTTCAGATAAGAATCCAGAAGGCAAGCCCAGAATTGTAAATAGTTTTCTGCTGGACTTTGTGACAAAATCTACGAGTGTCTTCTGTTGCACGGCTGCCATGTCAATGCGTGCCCATTTTGGTGGATCCAGTTCTCCATCCTTTTCTTCCGACCCTCTGACAAGTGCTTGCTTTGTGGCAATATCTAGTTCTGAATCAAAGAGGCTGAGCAGTATTAAATCTTCCGAGAGGTACCACAGATGCCCAACCATCTTACGTGACGTTTCAACACTGATGGCACGATCTGGATATGAATGGAGCAGCTGCAGGAGTTGGAGGTCATTTCTGGCTGCAGTAGGAGCAACAGGTGCCTGGTACCAAAACTTGATATAAATCTTTGCAAGAAATATGTTCAAACGTAGAAGCCCTTGAGATTCTCGGGTTGTCAGCTTGAACTGGGACCGGAAAAGCCATTCCTTGATGCTGTAGATGGCTTTTGCCATCCAGCGTGCTTGATGCAATGGACCAGGGCTTCTGAACGTCATCTTGTAGGAAGACTTTTTCCCTAAGACCCTAAGAAGACGAGCATTAGTTGCAACAGCTCACGATAGTCATCTTTAGGTTGATTATCTTCAAGTTGTCGTTCGCAGAATGCAATGACTTCGACTTGAACATCTACAAGCTCGGTAGATGCATATTCATCTGAAAAGGCGTCACTAAATCCGTCTTGGTCTATGCTTGACCACTTTTGTTTAAAACGCTTGAATATGAGAATTGCTGGTGCCTTGCTGGGTCCCATACAGATTCCAAATGCAGCACCCAGGACCAGTTCCATTATATGATGCTGACAAGCAAAGTGCAGAAGAGACCGTCCCAGTAACTGCTCGAGAATGATGCAAGCACCTGACAGTCTACCAGTATTGGAGCTCGTGGTGTCGAAACACATGCCCTGAACCAAACTGGTAAGTTTCCATTCACATATGGCATTGTAAACTGCCTCTGCCTCAGCTTTGCCAGTTCCTGCAGGTATCTTTGGAATTTGTAAAAGCTTCTTCTCCCCCATTGTCGAAACCAGAATTGGTAGCCTGTTCACCTTTTCTATACCAGTTAAGTTAGGCATTAGCTTGCCATCCCAATGGACAGTTAAAGCTGTGGTTCGTTTGAATGCTTCCTTAATGCCAGCAGCTGCTGCTTTACGGTGTTTTTGGCGTTCACGCTGTATGGTCATCCTGTTTAGAGCAAGCTGCTCTGGGTCTTGTCCGATAGCCCTCATTGATTCAAAAATGACCATCATGGCAGCCCTGTCACTCAACAGATTTCTATCGAGCATTGCTGCCAGAGGGGCTGATATTACCTGCTTTTTACCTCGTTTTCGTGGTGGAGGAGCAGCCGCACTTGTGCTGGGGATTGGATCTTGGTCGTCAGACTCAGATGATGTTTCCATGTCCGAATTTTCGCTACTGCTGTCCAGCTCAACCACTTGAGACAACAACTCCTTTTCAAGTTCAGAACGTTTTTGTCTTCTTTGCAATGTCTCCACTTTTTCCTTCTGCAGTTCTTGTTGTTTGAGCAGCACATTGTCCACACCCGCCATGCATCCAGGCTGTCCCTTCTTCCGCTGACATTCCAGGAATAATTTGTCCTCTTCATTCTCTATGAGTTGCATTGCATCAGCGTGTGCAATATCAAACAGTTCTTTGATCATTTCTGTAAACATGACTTCATTTGCTTGCTGAGTCTGTGTCTTACGGTTCTTGTTCTTCTTCAGACCTTTCCACTGGTAGAAAAGTTCTTCAAGTTTTTTTATTGAATCTTGTCGATGCTTGACTGGTATTCTTGCACGGAACCAAACATCTTCCACTCGTATTATGCTGTTGTTTGCTGCTGTTCGGATTTCCTCTTTAAGAACATTGTGACGATGCAATAAATAGCTGAGAACATGCTCTGCTGAGGGCAGTTTACTACCTTCTATCCCATCTGCACTGGTAACAAGATAATCTTGTGAGCGTGTTGTCACTTTTGTGGCTGCTGTCACTGCTGCTGCCATTGTTAACAGGTAAGTATCAACCAAAACCAGAACAATTATACTCTATTTAACACTCAACAGTCCACAGTCCACAGTCCACAGTCCAGAGTTCACAAAATTCCCACTTTAGCCTTTCAAGTTCAACAACTGTTGCAAAAGCTTCCAGAATTGCAGATTTGTTACTTTTTTAACTGAAAATTTAACAGTCAACACTCAATATCTGAATTTCCTGAAAACATAAAAGTAAACAACTGAACAATAAAACTTGCAAAATTGCAAAGAATATTTAATAATAACAAGTCATTAGTCAATAAATAAGTAAGTAAGGAAAATATTTTAAATTTATACTGTGGTTCTACATTCTACAATCTATATTACAAACAGTACAATATGGACATTATGAACGTGATTACCACAAATTTCAGTGTCATTGAGCTACCTCTAAACCTTGTTCAATTTTGCAGATTTTTTGCATACTGTGTTTTTTTATCTTTTAGAACAAAATGAGAGGTCCAGAAATATATAATTCAAAACTTGATTTCTAAGGGCCACCCTACTCTGCATTCTATGCCATCTCGACGTATCAGTCCCTAACCGTCCACCTTTATTTACTAGTAGAAGAAACATCCAAATGATAAATAGAACCAAATTAATGCATGACATCCAAGAACACCTAAGAACATGCTTACTTCTAGCAGCAGAACAACTCGATAATTGCCTGCGATCATCGCTTGAAAAACATGCCCCAGCCACAAAGTTCAGTGTATTAATTTAAAAAAGTGTTCTCCGTGGTATAGCAATGTTAAGGACCAGTTTCGCACTGCTAAAAGACATCGCTAAAAAGCAGAAAGGCTTTAGATTTCCAGCAGATTCACTATTCTGAATCAAATATATCAAGCTGCTAATAGGAACATCACAAACATAGTCCATCTAGCCTAATCATCCCACTACAGTACTAAGATCACGGAGAGTTACAACTGCAAAGAGCTCTTCGAAATAACTAACTAACTAATATCAAGGAACAAATGTACACCACTTCCAACTACCTTCTTTACAGTGGACCTTCCGGACCTGTTTGCAAATTTCCTCCATGATAAAGTAAAAACCATTAGAGATACGCTTGACAACACTATTTCAATTGACTCGTCGTCACAATACAGTTACGATACAGAATTTCAGCGACAACCATTAGGAGCATTTGAGCCTGTACCTCTGCGGATTTAGTTCCGACAATCGTGTTGACGGGTGCACAAAAATCTTGTGAACTTGATCCAACTGCAACATCACTACTACTTGAATTGTTAGATCCAATATTGCCTTCACCAACTGATGTTATTAATATTTCTCTCATCCGGGGAATTCCTATCATTTCTCAAACCTGCCAACGCAAAAGCCTCTGCTGAAGAAACCAACACTTGACCATAACGATTTATAGAACAACTGCCCTGTTTCCAAACTCCCGTTCATGTAAAAAAAAATATCTTTGAAAAAGTTGTTCTAACTAATCTTCTATCTCATTTGAATGCAAAAACTTTTTTTTAGAAATGTACAGACTGCACATCGCACCTGCCATAGTACTGAAACTACTCTTCTGAAAATATTTAATTACATTATGCCTGCTTTGGATAGCAAAAAGCATGTATTTGGCATTCACAAGACTGCCTTACAGTGGTTCAAGTCCTGATTAGTCAACAGAACACAACTTTTATCTGCAAATGGAATAAACACTCCACCCCAGTCAATCTATGTTATTGTGTTTTACAGTGGTCGGTTCAGGGACCTGTTCCCTTCATTCTATACACTCAGCCACTCTCAAGTGTCATAGATTATCACCCAGTGTCTCGCCGTTTGTACGCCGATGACATCCAAATATAGAAGTCTTGCCACCCAGCTGAAGTTGATGCTACCATCCAATAACTAGAGAGGTGCATTTCTGATGTAAAATCATGGATGACATGTGACACGCTGCAGACGAATGAGGATAAAAATGAAGACAATTCTGATCACAACACGAACACTCTTCGCATTCACATCCTTTACCTCACACAATAAATATCAGCAACACCAACATTAAAATCACACAATCAGTACGAAACCTAGGTGGTACTCTAAACAGTTCTCTCACATTGCACCAATATGTCATGAACATATGCAAGGCTGTATATCTTGAGCCGAGACGCATCAGATCCATTCGCAAATATCATTCAGTTGATTGCACTAAACCACTTGTATATATATTAGTACTTTCAAGACTGGACTATTGTAACTCACTTCTGTCTGGTTCGTCACAAAATCAACTCCAGAAACTTCAACAAGTTCAAAACACAGCTGGCTATAATAATCTTTAGAGTACCATGATCATAGCACACCTCCCCACTGTTCTGCACCATATAGTGGTTATCCCTTCAATCCAGAATCAAACACAAATGTTTTTCTCTGTGCTACGTTTCACTGACAGACTCCAGTCTAACATACCTATCGGGCCTCACCCATGTATATGCCAGCAAGATACTATCGCTCCTCTTCTGACAATTGTATACTCACTGTTCCCACTATGAAAACGAAGTCATATGGACAAGGTTATTTTGCATTGCAGGGTCCCGCTATGTGGAGCGAATTGCCCATTGACATTAGACACAAAGACACTGTGATCACTTTCAAGAGTGATCTTAAAGCATATTTTTCGCTGCAAGAACAACCTTAAAGACCTAATAATGTTTTGTACCTTAAACATGTTCAACATGTTTTATGTTTTCCAATTTCACGGTTTTTGCTTTTTGTTTTCCTGTAGTCATATCAATGTTTATGTTGTACAGCGCTTAGGGATTCTAACAATTATACGTTATTGTAAGTGGTCATTATTATTAGTAGTAATATTGTTGTTTCTGTTGTTGTTAGGACATGAAATAAGAGCACTTTCCCCAGTACTTGGAATACCACTTACTGTAGCGCCAGGAGGATCATAATATGCTTCTTCTTTTGTTTTCAGAACAATTTAAATAATCTGGACCTACTAATATATATACTAATTACTAATAATAAAATATACTAATACTACCTTTATAATGGGGACTTCTAAAGATCATCTTCGTTAAGTACATGATGTTTTTGTAACATATCAGAACAAAATTGCAAATCATCTGCAGTATATTAATCTAATTGATCATCATCAATATCGTTAATTTTTCATCAGTTCCTAGTTCAAATGTATGGGTAATTGTTGAACAGATGGAAAAATCTCTCTCTCTCTCTCTCTATCTCTCTCTCTCTCTCTCTCTCTCTCTCTCTCTCTCTCTCTCTCTCTCTCTCTCTCTCTCTCTCTCTCTCTCTCTCTCTCGTGGTTTCTGATGATTTTATTCATTATTTCGTTCTTTCATTTGTTGCTGTTTTCGTTTGTGTTATTGTACATGCACTTTGTCTACCGCATTTTATATACGATGCACTTTTTGTGCCAATCAACTTGTATTATTAGTATTATTTTTATAAAACACATCAGTCCAGTGCTTTAGACTGGACATATTTTATTCCATACGTCGGTCTCAACATTTTTTTTTCTATTTTCATAAGTCGTAACAACAAGTACTGGAAACACATTTGGATCAATTTGAATAGTTGGTCGATTCGCCGTCTCTGCTGCTCAAACTAGGATATAAGAATTGAAACATTAAACTAGTGTTATGTATATTTAATACAATATTTGGTTTTTTATTTCATTACATATTATTGCAATGTAACATTGACCTTGTCTAAACATTAGCTCATGTCTGCATGAATTGTCTTTTTTATTTATTCCTTGTAAATAACTAACGCAGAGTTAAATTATTATATAGTTGTTCGGTCTTAATATGATCATCATTATTAATAGAAGAAGTAAATATGTTTATTTGGGTCAGGGTTCGGACGTTTCTAAGTGAATTTTACAGGTTATGGTTTTGATTTTTTAAACATAGGATCATTCTAGAAGGTTATTTTCCATTTTGTAAAAAATTCTGTAGTGACCAGTCAAGTTGAGAACCATATTACCTTGCAATTGTGAGGAATTGGTCATTCGTTCTTTAACATATTGCACTTGAACATTGTAACATGTTGATCAGTTGGGATGAATTTTATTTTCTTCAGCCTATTGCATTCAAGCTATTTTTTCTCTGCAAATGCAAATGTGCTCTGACAAATTTCTTGTAAAAGGACATTCACTCCAATTTATAATAAATTTAAACCTGAAATTATATTTCTGTGATTCTACAACAGACTGTTTACAGATCAACACTTTAGTAGTTACCACAGACACGACATTGACTTCCGCTTAAGAATTTTTTCTGGAATCTTAGTTTAAAAAATTTGGACGTTAAATTACTAGGAATTAAGTCTATAATTTGTTGAATACTTTGGGACTTATTTCGCAATACTGTAAGCTCTTTTTCTTCTCATTTTCACACTGCATTCTATAGAAACAATTTTTTCAAAATTATACAAAGTTTGTTGTATTTCACTCTTTCCTGTTCCTTTTTTGAAGCATAATTTAGTAAGTATAAAAACAAATATTTCAAAATAAAGGAATAAAAAAACATTTATAGAATAAAGCAGAATAATCAAATTTATTTTGTATGACAAGATCAAATACACTATGCCACTGTTACTCAATAAAGTTTTATAATTTTCTATTTACGTAATTTTTTCTAACAATCAATGTAAAATCGCTTGACAGGTTCCAACAATTGATTTTCCTCCATCTGTAACATTGATGAATATCACATATTTCCATCTTGAACTCGACATGATTTGCCCTTTCGTTCCTGTTTAACACTGTAGAACGTAAGGTTGCCAGTGTCACCTTTTCAAAGTAAACTTAAGTGAATTTTTTTTAGGCGGATTTTTTATCAGTATATTCATCTCCTAACGGCCATGACTGTAATAAGTTTTCCTGAAATCACTGAATGACCACCAATATATAAACTTCACATTTGCATTAAACCTTCACAACCGCGTGGTTTCTCCTTGTTAGATTTCCGTAACGTAGCTCCAGCACATCAATACCATAGAATACAAATCATCACTCAAACAACAAATATAGGAACTATGTCCTACCGTATCCCTGAGTGCCTCAAATCAAAATCTGCTTTCACCTGCATCACTCCACCATATTTACCAATGTAGTAATAATAAAAGTCGTCTAAATATAATAGAACAATCCCTTATACATCATTCCACTGCTTAAACGTATCAGTCTATATCACAAATAGTTTTCGAGGTGCAAATTGCACAATCAGTTAGCACAGTTAGATTTAATAGGAACTATATCCCATCCACATCACCGACTTCCCATACGCAGAAAACCGATCACTGAATAAAAGCACCGATACTTCTCGCTAGAAAAATACCATTCAATACGCAGACAACGGATCACAAAAATCATATAAATCTATAAAACTATATATATTACCATATTTTGTTATTGTCAGATAATTGTAGTGTAAGCTGTTAATCATTAGACTCCGTATGAACTTGGGTTGGTGGTACACCTTGCAGACAGTACAATTATTTGATTATGCAAAAAGGATCAATGCATGTATATACAATACACTGCTTCTGTTTAAATATCTTCACGAATGGAAAGTCACTTTTATGACTTCTTTGTGTCAAAGATCCCTCACGGTACCTTTCCATTGAAGTTTGTTTAGATGAAACTGTTGAGGACAAATCTTTTATTTGCTTTAACTAGGTCGCATCAGGAAACAAAACACAATGATACATCAATAAATGAAGTACAATAATCTCCTTATTTTGCTCCTTCATTCGTCTAAATTTTCTTAGAATACAGTGAATTAGCTATAAGAACCAATAAACAAAGACCATCTAGCTTACATTAACAATCTTTAAAATATCAATATTGATGATGTTCTATTTTTCTGGGTATATTCGTATTTCAAGTCATGTCGACTGGAATTTAAGTGCAAATATCCTTTCCTAACAGTGTCGCTTTGCTTGGATATGCTATTCAAAACCAAATATCGTACATTCTGCTTTGACCTTAATCCTATGGAAAGCAAACGACATTTTTCATTTGTAAGCAAAACTCTAGGAATAACAAAGACAAATCTTAAAACTCTTTCGGACGCACAGTTAACTGTCCTAAAGACCTTAATTATCATCAAGTGAATTATAAATAATTACACACAAGTGGTAACAGGCTGCGTTCCCAACAGTAGGTGTCTTTTCCAGAGAACGAACAAAACATTCAATCGCGTGTCTCAGTCTGCCCGATTTTGAGTAGCATAATCCTAGTAGATTCAGAGCTCTGTGTTCCCCCACATTTCCTTCCATGTTCTTCACGACATTACTAAGCTGTGTGAGTGCTTCTTCAACCTCGGTACAATTCTTTAAAGCGTGTGCTATTTCAAAATGAAGATACTCAGCGTACACAAATCGATGTATCAGACAAAAGTTCCAGTTCCTATTATTGTTCAGCAATGCGCATTCATACTGAAGTCCTGTTGGTACACAAGAAACATCTGTGGACGTGAAGATCATATCACAAGAAAAAGTTACTTTGGTCATCTTAAAATCATTTTCTATCAATTTCACTTAATTTCCTGTCACCGTTGAAATACATGATGATTTTCCATTTTTTACGCCCCAGACTACAACTCTCTTTCTAAGGAAAGTTTCACTTAAACTAGTTTTGGCTTCTTTTATATTACCGGTAATAAAATGAAATGTGGCTATATACAGACGTCCACACAGTTCATCCGTGATAAAGCCAAGTTCAAAAAAATCTCTTGCTTTCGAAATCAGTTCTGCTTTCATCGATTTGTTAGTGGAAACGCAACTATCAGCAAGGAGAGCCATTCCTACTCGTACTCCCAAAAAGCGTTTCGTGGATTCGATAAGAGGTCTGTCTATATCTGTAGGAAGTTCGTGGAGAGCTTTAATCGTGTCCAGTAAGGCTTGGAGCGACGTTGGTATATGAACAATTGCCATTTGTGTACCTCTCCTGCAAGAGTGCTTTTGAAATTTATCTATTTCAGAGAAGAAAACTGGGTCGTCTGGTATCAGTTTCTGTTCTGTATCCATAAATAATCGAAAACATTCCCCAACTGAGCACAGTTCTTCTACATTGCATTCCAAGATGAATGGTATCGGATTTTCAATAATCTCAGAAATTTTGCAATATGTATTTTTCTTGTCCTCTTCATCCTTGAACTTGGCAAAGAGTAAGTTTCTTTCTCTGAGAAAATAATGTGGGAGGAACCTTGAGCTAATACTCTCTTGCAACCGTATCAAGCATCGACGTATGCATTCTACTAGTTTTGATGGCGTGAATATGTTCAAACCTTCCTCTTCAGAAATCCAGAAAACTGTCGTTTTCAGGCAGAAGGAACTTAAAGCGTCTGGAGCGAGGTGATTTAGGTACTTCTTCTTCAAACATTTCAAGATGATGTAGCATTGAATCTGACAATCATTAAAACTCCATATAAGTTCTCTCTCTGCGAGTACAAATGCAAATCGCCACACAAGGTGCTTCGTCGTTGATTCCGGGTCCCCGACTGGCAGTATATAACACGGCATCGTTCGGATAGCTTCAATCATTTCTTCGCTTGGCCAGCTTTTCTCTCGCTTTCTCTCAATCCATTCCTCTGCTTCCAAAGGCCAGTTTACGCACTTTATAGCGAAAGCTAAATCAGTCTCCATTTCATCATTGAATGACTCTGTCATGCATGGACCGTGTCTATACATATTCGAAGGTCTCATCTCCAAGATGTCATAATCCGTGTACTTCATGAAACTGATATAAAAGCACAGATACTTCTCGCTAGAAAAATACCATTTATTGTTTTCTACCTGGAACAAAGATTCTTCGACAGATTTCCGAATTGTCTCTTTCATTCCCTCTTGAACATCGCTTACTTGATCTTTCTTCATTAGAACAAGCTTTGTGTATCCAGGCCTTACGTCGGATGTTTCCAGAAGAAAAACGTATCCTGAATGGACGTCAAGTTCCTTTTCTCCTTTGGCAGCTGTAATACCATGCATTATCCTCATATGATCTACGTCGCTCCCCTTAATCTCTGATCCTTCAAATAAACTTCCAGTGCATAAAATAACCTGACCGTGAAGATATTTAAGGATTACTTCCAAGATGTAACTCCATGATCGTAGGGTTCTAATACCAGTCTGGCTCACACTATTTAAACCCAGGACTCTACTCAGCTGTTCGGAAGAACTCTTAAACTGCTCACACTCTGCCATACCGAGATAATGTATTCTAGATGCAACGCTCAACTGTAACATAAAATATTCTCTTTTTCTTACAAGTGCAATTTCGATTGATAAGGAATACATTTTAATTTTGGTATCATGAAAAACACCAATTTTATCCTACACTACATAGATGGAATTAAATAAAAAGTTTTGAGATTGAAATGTTTAGACTAATTAAAATTTGTGCTAAATTGTCTTTTCACTGAAATTCTGGTGGTTTTTGTCAAAAGCTATTAAACTGACCAATAATCTTGTAATTGTGATAAAATCAACACTTGACTAAAGTGTGTTGTTATTAAGCCATATTTGGAATCCAAGTAGCCGGTAGAGGCAATTAATATTTCCATTGATCAGAATATTACCACGTGATCAAAATGAATTGCGTTTATTTCAGTATGAACTGTAAGGAGAACTACTTTTCTAAAAACATCCACGTCTATAAATAGGGTCTCGTGTACAGCAGAAGATAAACACTGCTAGTGAAGGCAGACACAAAGTAAACATTAAAGGAAAAGAACCATTTTTACAATTTGTTTAACAATAATTGAATAAATTTAGTGTAAAAGATTAAAGCAAAATATATTTCTAATCTTTTCTGAATAAAATAATGTTTTCTTTGATGAAATTTGAGAAAAGTATGGATAAACTCGTTTTAAGTGAGCTAGGTCAAGGTCACAGGTATTGTGGCTATCCAACGTTAACACTAAAATGTCAGAATTTGGAGATTTTTCATTAACTTTGCCTTAACTTATCAAATAGATTTCACGCATGATGATATTGAAAATTTGTATCCATCAATATTTGACGAGCCTTTTGAATTTGAAGAAGTGTTACGAACCAATTTAACATTTAGTTTGAATGAACTAACACCAGTAAAGTTCCCAGTTGATCAACAGGATGACCACAAACCAAAACGGTTAAAATCACTAAACGAGGAAGATCTCTTAAATATATCAGAACAGCGGGAATCTAAATCTACCAAGTAAAACACTAAATTAGATTTATTCATTCAAGATTCATAATAAATTAACTATAATAATAACTATTGTTTTGGACTGTTCATTAACGAAAGCTAAATAATATTGCTTGATACTGAAATTGCTCAACATCTTTTATTTTATAAAATTATATTTTATTAAAAAAAAGCAATACAAATGTTTATTTTTATGCTACAATGAAAAAACAATAACATCATTCGGGCCATTTTTTATAAAAATGAGAGAACTTGTTTTGAAGTGAATAAAAAGTAGTTTATCTTGAAACTCAATTTCGTGAAATCATAATAAATGTATTAAAAAAATTTATATAGATACACATTAAGGAAATATGCATGAATTCCTCCCAAGGATCTAAATATTTCAAATGTTAAAAATAGTTATTACCAAGCTGAAAAACATGAATTTCAGAATAGTGCAAAGAGAAGAATATGGAGGTAGATCTGACGACAGTTCAGTCTGCACATTTGGGCCAAAAGTTAGCAATATTTTATGCCGAAGCAGCCCCAAAGGTCACCACAGCACGAAGCCCAAGCTGAGGAATACCATAAAAACACTTTTAAAAATCTCAGGGCTGCTATTAATCGCTACATTCAGATTGAATGTGGTCATTCCATTAACATTGTTACAGACCCTGAGTTTTCAGAAAGCAAATAACATGTTAAATGGAAAATTAAAACTAAACACAATTACTTGCTTATCAGGATCAACTCAACACAAACCAATTATTCCTGCATCGGACATGCATGTAATCAATCAGTATCTGATGTAAGATAATCCTATCACACTTGGATACAGGTTTGATTATACCCCTCCATCCACTATGTTACAAGTGGATTAGAATTCCACAGCCAATTGACACCTACCAGTTTTGAAATCAGATTTGATGAAAAAGGGGCTGAATATGTTATTTTGACCCCTCAAACTATGCAAAAATTTCATCACAGATATATAAATGCGAAGGAGGAAAATTCTGACAAAAGAATGTATGCAACTGGTAGCCAAAACTGCCCAGGCAGGTCAGAAAAATACTACCTCACACACACACATTAATGCAAGAGGTGATTCACTTTTACGTCACATTGATAATAATGCTTTTGAAAATCCCCAACTTTGTCAAACATGGTACACAACAAAATGTGTTGGACACAGACAATTTAGCAGTTTTATGCCAGACATATGCAAAAGTGCCCACATATCTGCAAGATATACTGCTCACTCTCTTCGTGCCACAGCTCTGAATGCAATGACAGATGCCAACCTTCATGCTAGGCACATTATGTCTCTGTCTGACCACTCCAATTAACTATCCTTGAAACCAGACACAAGGCCCAGCACTCAACATAAACAACAAATGAGTAACATTCTTTCAAATGTATGTTCAAATGTAGTATTGTCTGCTCAAGACTCTTCTGCAGTACTATCTCATGCATCTGTAAATGTTCAAATGACCCGAACAAACTCCAGCAGTACGACTCTAGAGAATGTTAAACAACCCATACAAACCCTAGCAGTACAAACCAAGTAAATGTTACTGAATCTACTCAAATCACCTACAGGCACTATCACATAATACAATGAACTCTATGACAAGTTTCATTACACAATCCACCTGTCATTTCAATAACTGCACCTTCCAGTTTAGTTCCAGCTGAAACAAGTAAGTGCAAACAAATTAAGGAAATATGTGATTTTCAAGTTAAGTGCCAATGTAAAGTATTCAGACTAACATGTTATTTGCTTTTTTAAAGTAGTAAATATATGAATGTGTCACTGTCATACAGTTTTTCATTACTGCTTAGAATGCTGTATTGTCATTAGTATTGCACTACTCAGTATAACTAAAAATGTGTGTAAACAATAAACTCAAATTTTACAAATTAAATTGTCTTACTGTTTTTAAATCTGTCAACTTGTGTGTCTGTCTGTTCACTTTCTACACTGATGTCACAAATGTGATGAGAGGAATCTGGATATGAACCATTGTAACTAAACTTATGGAATAACTAGAGGGATAAAAATAAAATAAGTACTTAATTATTTTAGAACTGTAAGTGTACGTGTAAGTTTGAGCCAACAAAACTGATCACATACTTTCTATAACCAAGCTTGGTACACCTACATGTATTAGTACAGACTGTTTATAACACGAAAATAGGTTTTGAAGAACGAAATTAGATGAATCACTTTTAATAAGAGTGAAGAATATGCCGATTAATATTAGGTCAATCTATAAAGGCACACATTCTTATAGCCATGACATAGTGACTTTAAATATTGATCTTCCACTTTTAATACACGTGTATTATTATTAAGCCATAGTTGCACTCCAAGTAGCTGGTGGAGGCAATTATACCCTTACATATATATACATATATATATATATATTACACAAGGATTGCAAGCGTGACCACAACCCTTCGCTCGATTCGACATTTTCTCACGAGTCTTTACTCGCTTCAGAATCGCAAGAAGACTGAAACACTACACATATGCATTCAAAAGACAGTTACTTACCAACGCATAGCTCTTAAATGACCATGTCATGAATCCAACCGGCGAATTAACCTTTATTTTCACAAGTATGGTCACAATAGCCTTGCTCTGATATTTATCTGACGGAAGAGTAGCCCATTCAATTATTTATAAGGGTATTTCATTTTGTCAGACATTTCGCCGTACTGTATTGATAAAACGTCCGACTCCTGTGCTGACAAGCAGGACAATCCCAAGCGCTATAAATAGATATAGTCTGTGTCTACATCCCCGTTTCTTTGTACCCCACCCCCTGCCGATTTCAGTAACAAAAAACATAAACAAGATAAAAAGTCAATAAATCTTACTCAATTCATTCATTGAATTATAATTTCTAACCCGATTGCCACCAGGGTGTTCATAACACCTTTATCGTCTGCGCGTCTGATGCTTAACGGAAGTTTTCTTTACATCCATGGCCATCCTCGAGATCAAATTCCAGTTCCTGGACAAGTCCATTTTTAGCAAATGGGCGGATGCATAAATACGCTGTTCGTACATAGAAGGTAGATTTTATAGGTGACAAAGGGATATAACTCTTAACCTTACCGTAATTGACGGAAGTCTCCAGGAGTAACCAAATAGGAGTAATAACGTCACTCTATTTGCGGAAAAAATACTTGCCTAAATTGTGTGAAATATGATGTCGTCTTAGTATGTAAGACAGTAGTAATCGACCTAGTCTATAGCCATCAAAAGCATAAGCACTTGTCACCGTTATGTATCATATTTACTCAACATTTTCTCTAATATTTCACACATTTCCTCCAAATTATTTGATCCATCATCCTCATGTGTCCAAATCTTTTTTTTTAAAGAAAAATCAAAACTGATATGTTTGCAAGGTCCATGGTTAACTTTCACAAATACCGAAAAGAGACGGGAATAACAATGCATGTATTTGTTGTGATATGCATATTACATTTATTTTGTACGCTTACGCTCTGCCCATGATAGTATGTTATAAATAAATGTTGACAGTTAACTAATGTCCATAACTATAGTTGATAAGTCTCTTGGAATCTAATGAGTTTAAAGTTCTTTTATTGGAAATAGAAAATTGTTTATTTACTTTTTGCATTGGAATTACTATACTATTCATCGTCAGTTTGGATTACTACATTCCTATGTTTGTGTGAACTCATTCAAAGACAGTCAGTCGTTAACATATCAGGACATTCAAGACTATTGGTATATCAAGACATTAAAAACATTGGAATTCAATCACAACATTAAGCATTTTTGGACTTGTGATAGAACGATTATATGGTACTTAAGTCAAAGTATTTACGCATTTTCACTTGAATTCCATCTCTAATTTAATTGTACTTAAAGAATTAGGTTTGCTTCCTATCTGTTATATATTTTAAGAACAAGAGTCATTCCATTCGTAAAACAAACAACTATATATATATATATATATATATATATATATATATATATATATATATATATATATATATATATATATATATATGTGTGTGTGTGTGTGTGTGTGTGTGTGTGTGTGTGTGTGTGTGTTAAGGTTCTGTTTAGCCCCACCGTCACTACATAACCATTATGGCGACATTTTAAAACAATGCTTCCACTTTTATCAAAGTCAAGTAATATTTTTCGGATATTTAATGAAATGATTTAAAATAGTAATTAATACTTTGTAATTTGTTTTCTTTAAGATCAAATTCAATGACAACTCATAACACACTCGACTTTTTAAATGCAGTCGAAGAAACTGCAATAGTTTTTGTGTTCTATATACCATTCTTATAATATATTCATGTATTCATGTGACCCTGGGTTAACGCATCCAAAACGAGGCTAAGATAGGCACCAATTTTGTTTTATCTCGCAACCATGGCTGCCAGTGCTACAGTTGATACCTGCAACAGAAAATTCGTGGCATTTATTATTGTATTCCGTTGTGCATTGGGAATGTTTGAATTCACATAGATTTAAGCTACCGCCATATTCCATCAGTGAAAAAGATGGAGCTTCGTAGAAAATGGATTGTAGTAATACGTCGTGATGCGGGGCCGAAGTTTAAGGTAAGTAATTGGATCGGTGTAGGTTTGTTTGTATTTACGTGCAACTAAATGATGGAAGAAAGAGAAATCCAAACGCAAAATAGATTATGTCGATCAAGCAAATGATTGTATGTACGTATGTTTTATAATGATAGGTTTCTAAAAATGTTACCTCTAGTCCCATTCCACATAACGGGGTCAACGAAAACTGGGCATACTTCACGCAGCGCATTTATATAATGAATTATGAATTTACGTATAAGTAGTTAGTGCAGAACAAGTGAACTTGATTACCTCGTTATAAAATAGAAAGTATTAGATGGCACTGATATGTAATCAAACCATAGCTTCGTAACTTTTGTTTTATACATTTATTTCATACTCATAGTGTGTATGAGAGAGAGAGAGAGAAAGAGAGAGAGAGAGAGAGAGAGAGAGAGAGAGAGAGAGAGAGAGAGCATACAGTCGGTGGAAAGCAGCCTCTGTTAAAACTCTTGTATAAGTTTAAAATTTTAAATTATAGTGAAGCTGGTAACTTTGCTAGTTATATATGTTTTGTCTCCATTATAGTTACAAATGTTTATGAAAAGTTACGCTATTATTTTATCTTCTTCAGATCCTGTGAGTTGCATATAGAATGCAAAAGTAAAATCACATATATGGAGGAGAGACTGAGGAAAGCAGAACCAGAATTGGAAGAGAAGGAAAGGAAACTGCAAGATTTGAATACAAAATAAACATGGAGAAATTTGGATTGAACAGATTTACAAATGACGATGAAATGATAGATTTTACACTTGATTTCCCCATATGAGGTTTTTATAACCTTCTTCAATGGCATAAAATCTACTGCAATTAGAATGAAGAGCTTATATTACAGCACCAGGAATGACATCAACATCAGAGGATGGCAAAATGCAATGGACCCAGTGGATGAACTTTTCATGTTATTGTGTAGATGTGGATTTCCGATTGAAGATATGTCTGTTCAATTTAATATTCACATGTCTTCTTTGAGTCAGAAAATAATCATGTGGACAAATTATTTATATTTCTTACTCTAAAGTATAAATATTTGACCAAGTCATGAGCAGGTTCAAGCAAATATGCCTATCGATTTTCAAATGTCAATCCCAGGACAAGAATTATTATTGACTGCACATAAATATTTACATAAAGACCCTCATCTCTAGTGCTTACATCAAAGACTTTTTCAAACTACAAAACTCACAACTCCTGGAAAGTTTGGTAGGGATAGCCGCACATGGTGCAGTCACATTTGTGTCTTCCTTTTACTCTGGATGCATGACTCTGAGTGATGTGGAGATCAGAAAGCTGTCAGGGACTAAAGATTTGTTAGAACCATGGGATTAAAATTATGGCAGATAAAGGTTTTGTTTTAAACAAAGTTGTCGTTGTTTTAGGCATAGATTGGAATTATTTGACAAGTTCATTCATTTATTTTGAAATGAGCATAAATGCAGATTTTATTTACTGCATTATTAAAAATACTCATTTTATAACTCCAAACTGCAGATGTGACATGAAATAATTATTTGATTCATTTGAAATCCATATTTTTTATGTCTCTCCATTGCATGACTTAATAATATCATTTGTGATGTCATGAAATCTAATTATGTGTTACTTGTATGATAAATTTAAATTCAGTGTGCTAACATGATGCTAATTATATGGCACTCACAAACAGCCAGCAAGAGGGCCATGAGTGGACGAGTGGTCTAAAGCGCTCTCTGTTACAGATCACTGCCATCTCACCTCGGTGTGTGTTCGAGTCAAATGTGGGTAGGTGAGAAAGCTTGCCAGTAGCTTCTCATAGGTTGGTGGTTCTTTCTGGGGGTTTTCCCAGGTTCTTCCTCAACCATGTATCATGTACCAAGAAATGCCTTTAAACCCTACAGCAGCAACAACAACAACAGCAAGCAGTAATATAAATTGGCTAACATGAATTACATACTACTGATAACTGAGCAGTAGTACCAGTTAACAGTGATACATTGTTATTTTTGTTATTTGCTGACTGCAGTGTAGTTATGTAACATCTACCAGTGATCAGTGTTAGTTGCAGAGCTAACATGCACATAATTATATAACAATTGCAATAAATGTCCGGCAGTACTAGCAGGTGAGTAAGGGGCCGTCCATAAATGTGTGTCGGGGTGTCACACATTTGTGACGAGGGGGACGGGGGTGTTTAAGAAATATGACGTCACATCAAAATGCGCAACTTTCCTAAAAAGTACACTTAATTTTTGTATTACTTACAATTTATTTAATGACGTTTTAAGTAGCTTCACTCGTGTCGGGCATGAGCTCAAATTACGATGGACTCTTCTTCGAACTACCAACACCCCTACTAGCCCCAATAGTAGCTTTTTCAAAATAGCATTTTTCCGTTTCCTGCCCGCTGGTGTCGACAAAGCAAGGTTGAAATTATCTTTTTCTCGCCAAACTTTTATAATTTTAAACCTTTTTTGCTATAAAATTAAACTTAAAATGTTTGATAGAAAAGTAAATAATTTATTGGTTTGATTGAAAATAATTGTTTATACAGGTTGATATTTTTCAGATTCCTATTATAAAAGATCTTACATTTAAGAAATAGAAAAATTAATGTACATATAGAAAGAGAGATGTATTCTACAGCGGAGACAATGGAAAATCATCATGTATTTCAACGGTGACACGGAATGAAATGAAATCGATAGAAAATTATTTTAAGATTACCAAATCAACTTTTTCTTCTGATATGATCTTCACGTCTACCAATGTTTCGTGTGTACCACCAGGGCAATAATATGAACTGGAACTTTTGTCTGATACATCCAGTGGTGTACACTCAGTATCTTCATTTTGAAATAACACACGCTTTAAAGAATAGTACAGAGCTTGAAGAAGCACTCACACAGCTAAGTAATGCCATGAAGAACGTGGAAGGATATTTTGAGGAACACAGAGCTCTGAATCTACTAGGAGTTTGTTACTCAAAATCGGGTAGAACGAGACAAGCGATCGAATACTTTGTTCGTTCTCTGGGAAAGACACCAACTGTTGGGAACGCAGCCTGCTACCACTTGTGTGTCAGTGTCTATAACTTTTTTGAAGAAAATGGAAAGATCTGAATTCTCTGTACAATCCTGTTTGAATCAAGGATATTCTCGTATCATCATGTTTGAGTATGAGAGCCACAATGATGATCTATGGTATTGAATGTAAATAGCTGGTGGCTTACAATTAACTCGTCAGACAGCGTACTATTAAATTGTATTGAATGTAAATAGCTTTTGGCTTACAAGTAACTCATCAGACAGCGTACAATTAAATTGTCGAAAGGAGTACAAATACACATTGGAATAATGTTTCATGTCACTCAGTGTAAACAGTTGGTGGAGTACAATTAAAGCTTGTCCAGGATATTGCAATACACTATTCTAATAATGCGCTATGCTACTTGACGTATGGTGCGTAAAATTAATTTGAATGATGTACACTTAACAGTTATAAATTTACTCCTTGTTACTAGATTAATGGTGCATACAATTAACTTGTTGAATAGTGTACAATTAATTATTCTAATAATGATTCATGCTACCTGATGTATGGTGCATAACATTTACTTGTTAGAACAATAACCAGGTAAATCCAGAATATAAAACAATTTTTGTCTTTATTAAATGATGGTTTACTTGTTTACTGAAGGGTTTAATATCATTTCGTTGATTGCTTCTAACACCGAGTTGTAAATATGTCGGAATCTTGTAATATATACTCAGACGCACGCTATCCATATCGATATAAACAGCATGGAAGAAATGCTTCAATTACAATGAACGTGACAAAGGTAATCATTCATTGAATATACCGCTATGGGGTGTACACACACAAACACACACACACACACACACACATACACACACACACACATGAATATGTAACCAGCATTAGGGCGACACATGTCACAGAGCAGCATTAGGGAGATAGAATTATATAATGTTGTGTTATTAAACTGCAGCACGTATTTGTCTATGAATTCATCAAAATAATTAATAATTCCGATTATCAAGCTTAAATATTCATGTTTAAAACAGAAAATAATATTTACATATGAAAACACACATGTGTCGCCTTAATACCGTGTCGCCTTAATGTCAACACAAAACTGTGATGGTCACAACAACCTTATGGCGACAGACTCTTCACACACATATTCTGTCTAGTTCAGCATTAAGGCGACATTTTTCCCAAGTGCAATATTGTTATCCCCAACAAGATATTAAACTAAAATTATATATTAAGATGATCAGATTAATAAATATATGCCTTTTACAACTGTAATACGTACGTTTCTCCGCATCGCTATGGCGTTATAATCTTTACACACATATTGTGTCTAATCCAGTATTAAGGCGACAGTATTTGTAACTGTTCTATTGTTATACCAAACAAAAAAAAAGGAATACAATTACAGTATATTTTCAGATTATAAAAATCATAAATATATGCCTTTAAAATTCAACGTCTGCTCATCTATTTCCAAACGTGTTTATTTTTATATTCTTTTTTAAAATGTCATAGGCAGTTAATACACTATAAGACCGAGGCTGCACTATTGTTTTCAAGCCATAATATGTTTTGATTCCTTCTAAAAGTGTGTGTTCATAAAAGGTTTTGTACAAATAAGTAGATGAAAACAATCCCCCTCCCACCCCATATATTGAAGTGTCCTCAAGTAGAAATATGTTTCAAATGAGCTAATAACCGGCATGTTTAGTCGGGTTAATACAAATATATTTTAGTGCAATATATCCATTAATCACTAAAAGCAATAAAATGTACTTATTTCATGTTCTAAAAGTTTGCTCCAATATTTATCACAGGCTGAATTAGTACATTTCTTGCAGCATCCCGGGTGATAATGAAAAGTGTCTACCGTTTATGAGCTGTATGTGTTTGTGTACATTCACATAGAAAATATAGCCATAACTGATACTTCTCCATCTCATTGCAAGTTAGAACAGCACTTAAAAAGGTGCACAAAACAAGATTTTTTAAAAAAATAGCATGTCTGTTGTTGGATTTTAACTCAATTCGATAATATGAGTAATGCCTTATATACGTATAGACCACTAACGTGTTTTTAAGGGGTCTTCTATTACGCTTTCCGTTACGGATTACTGCCGTCTCACCTCTGTCTGCGTGGGTTCGAGTCTAAGATTCGGCTAATGTAGTTCTGTCAGAAGGCTTGCCAGTAGCTTCTCGTGGGTCGGTGGTTCTTTCCGGGGTTTTTCCCCATGTTCTTCCAACAATAATACTGGCCGCCATGTATAGCCTATTGCGTACTGAAAATTGGGGTTAAGCCCTATAAAAAAACCACACAAACTTGCTTACATATAGAATATGTAATTTTCTTGGTCAAAATATTCTCAATATATATATATATATATATATATATATATATATATATATATATATATATATATATATATATATATATATATATATATATATATATTGACGAGCAGTGAAAATTCGTTTTCCAATAGATTGAATTATCAAGATTATTACGGTCAATACTAAAATAAAGATATGATATTTTCTTGGTACAAGTGAATAAAATATATATTTCATTAAGTGTATTTTAACAATTGACGAAGTAAAAAGTTCATTTCATATTGCATATCGATTGTTTAAAAATGAAAAATTTCAGGTCAGCATTATTAAATGCATGAAAAAGTTACCACTTCGTGTCACACAAAGTGCTTAAAACGAATTAGGTACTTTTACTTACATTTAAATTTGAAATTTGCCGAGTTACAGATACGAAACATTCGCTATGAGGAACAAACTATGAGGTTTTCACCGGCAAGATTAAATATATCGTTTAATTACTTATTCATTCAGACCAAGCAAATTTTATTTTAATTTTTCGCTCAGATGTATTGACTAGAAATATTATAAGATTGATAGCAGATTTCTTACTGTATCCATGAGCAGCACAGTTGGATTATTAAATTTAAATTGTACATTAACCGCCTAGAGTTTGGTCGTCTCCATTTAGTTATATTTAGACTCAATTTTGTTTCTAATCGTTCATTTGGCTCTTTAAACAGGGCTCTCTGTGTAGTTCAGGAGCTACACAGAGAAAGAGAAAATGCAAGATTGCCTGGTTTTGATTAGTACTCACCAGCGACTTTTACCTTGTTTTCCTTCAGGGCATGCGTATTGGGAAAACACTTCAAAAGTCCTATGCTACTCTATTGCTACGTCTATTTTATTCGGGTCATTTTTTTTTATTTTAATTGTTTGTTGTCAGATTCGAATTTGACATTTTGGGTTACGATTCCTTCATTGGGAGATAATTTTTTTCAGAAAGTGGGATGCCATGTATGCTAAGAATAAACATCAGGTGTTGACCTCATTTCTGACCTGGTTTCAGAGTTGTAAACAAGTTTTAAAACGATTGGTTATATTGTTTATATTTTTAGTTGGGTCATATGGTGTATACGAGAATTTTTGAACGTAAATTTGTTCTAAAAGATTCTAGAAAATCATGTGACCGCCTCCTTCTTTACGCAAGAACAGGTGTATAAATTATGTTTTGGACCGAGCTATTTAGTAGAAGTTGGGCTGTTAGAATACTAAGTTGTGTGTCGTTTGGAGTTATTTCAAAATTAACTTGTATTGGACATTATTTCAATTCGTTTAAATCAAGAGAATTTATTTTGTTATTTATCTGGAAAATAATTGTGCTCATTGAATTTCATTACCAAGAGCTGACTTCATCACGTGACATCGTCTTCCATCTTAGATACTTCACTAAGATTCAGACTGGGAATTATTTGGACATTGTATTACCAGGACTTTTGCAATTTCACTAGTGGATGATATTTTTAATTATTTTTGGATTAATTTTGGAATGGATTCTTAAAACCGTAAGTTTATTCTTTTCTTTTTATTTTATGGAAAATATTTTTGCTCAATAAATTGTTAATTAAGTTTTTACAAGCTTGTTATTTTCACTCTTTCTATGTTACTGTTTATTCGAGCCTAAGCACGTAACATAGAAAACTTTTGTTTTAAATTTGAATTCCCATAGTTTTTGAAATTTTTTAAAATCTTTAGTGAGATTGACAGGCTTGTAATAAAATGACATCTAAAGTAGAAATATTTCTTTCTAATCCTACTCAGGAGCAATTAGATCTTTTAAAAAAAGATGAATTGATTCAACTTGCCAGAAAATATGATCTTTCTGAAGTCAAGGCTTCCTTAACGAAACAAGATATCAAAACGATTTTGGTCCAATATTTGGTAGAAAAGAATGCTTTGGATAAAAGTGCTTTGATTTTGGTCTGTAAGTCTGCATCAGACTCTGACATTAAAATAAAAAAATTAGAATTAAAATTCAAGATGGAATTAGAGTTGAAGAAGCTAGAATTTCAGGAAAGGGAGAAAGAAAGAAAATTAGAATATGACAAAGAGGAGAAAGAAAGACAATTACAATATGACAAAGAGGAGAAAGAAAGACAATTACAATATGACAAAGAGGAGAAAGAAAGACAATTTGAATTACAAAAAGAGCAGATGCACATTCGGTTACAAGAAAAACAAATTGATAAATATAGAGAGAAGGAAGAAAAGGAATATCAATGTAAAATGAAAGAAATAGAGCTGGCAAGTGAAATACACCTTCATACTGCAAATCCAAATTTAAGTTTTGATTTAGCAAGGAATAGTGCCCCATTTCAGAGAAAAAGAAGTAGACAAATATTTCATTCGTTTTGAAAAAGTTGCAGAAAATTTAAAGTGGTCAAGGTAGCATTGGACACAGTTATTGCAATGTGTACTCACTGATAAGGCTAATTATATTTACACTTCAATGCCTGTTCACCAATGTGGTGACTATGATGCGGTTACAGAATGCATTCTAAGGGGTTATAAGTTAGTCCCTGAAGGTTATCGGCAAATATTCAGAAATTACAGAAAAGAAGCTGGACAAACTCATGTCGAATTTGCTAGAGAAAAAGAGCAGTTGTTTGATAGATGGTGCTTTGCCAAGAAAGTCTAACAAGATTATCAAAATCTCAAGCAAATGATATTAATTGAAGAGTTAAAAAACTGTGTCCATAGTGATGTTAAGTCTTCTCTTGATAAGCATAGGATTGATACCTTAGAGAATGCTGCTCGAGCTGATGACGAATACTGTTTGACACATCAAGTTTCTTTTGTTAACAAGACTTCTACTCGACAGTCTTCTGGCAGAAAAGTATTTCAGCTTAATACCAGCCATTTCAAAACTCAAACTAGCACAACTTTCTCTGAAGTTTGATTCTTGATCCTTGTCTCTTCCGGTGTGTACCTATTGCAAGAAAAAGGACACGTTATTTCTGATTGCTACAACCTGAAAAATAAGCATCAGAATCAAGACAGACCTGTTCCAAATGCTCTTATTTCTAAGAGGTCAAGGTCACTCTCATGTATTGAAAGCAATACATGTGTTGGGTCTAATAAATCTCATTTTATCTGATTTTATTATGGAGAATTATTAACTATTCATATCGAAGGGTTCTATATCACTCTTGGGTGATTCAGTCAATCCCACCCCTACTAAATTTTTAAGGGACACAGGAGCTTCTCATACTCTTTTATTGTCAGGTACTTTGCTTTTTTCTGAGAAGTCGTCTTCTAATGAAAGTATTCTTATTCAGGGAGTATAGTGCGGCTTTGTTAATGTTCCACTCCATTGTGTAAATTTGTCATCAGACTTAGTGTCAGGACCTGTAACAGTCGGAACAGTCTCGGTTTTACCCTTTGGGGACATTCATTTATTGATAGGCAACGACTTAGCTGGAGCCAAGGTCGTGGTTAATCCACTTGTAACTGACAAGCCTGATTTGGATCAGAAAGTTGATCCAATTGAAAACGAATTTCCTGATATATTTCAAGCTTGTGCAATTACCAGAGCTATGACAAAGGAAATGTATGGCGTACTTTGAGTACGCTTTTAACCATGTTCTAGAGTCGATCTCACTCTCTCACTCTCACTCTCTTTCTTTCTCTCTCTCTCTCTCTCTCTCTCTCTCTCTCTCTTTCTCTCTCTCTCTCTCTCTCTCTCAAATTAAAGTCTGAATAATGTAAGGTGTATGCGAAGAACATGTCAGCTACCACATAGCTTGTCTTCCCTTTATAATTCGTAATTTAAAATGAAAATATTACCTAAATGTGGTGATAATGAAGGATAGCCATCTTAAAATAAAGCATTCTTTAGAGGAATAATAGAAGAGGAAAATCTAAAAACATGGAGCACATAATTAAAACCAAATAAACTCCTCATCATACAAGACACCGAATTAGGGGTGTGATGAAGACATAATTTGTCACGAGCAAGCGACACGTATTTTAAATAAAATGGAGGTAATATGATGCTAGAGACGAAATTAAAGTAGAGGTAACATTAAGAACAGGGAACATGCTTAGGAATCAAGTTAAACGGATCGGAGGGAGCCGTCTCGAGCTGTGCGCATGGTAGGTATATTACCACCAGTTCTTTCATTACGAGTCTGGATTTTGCTTCCGCCGTTTTCGACACTTTTCTTGTCCACCGAAGTAACCGTGTGAACCGTACATTTATTAAAAAGAAACGAAAATGCAAGCAACAAGCCGCCGTTATTTTTACTATGAATTCTCCCTAAATATTTAAGTTCATGTCTATCGTGTATGAATCCATATATATATATATATATATATATATATATATATATATATATATATATATATATATATATATATATATATATATATATATAATTTTATGCTTATATATAGTAGCATTCAAACAGCAAGTTTGATAATTAATAATATAATGATAGAATAGTTAGCATTTTAGCGAAATTTAAATTCCATGATCCGATCGTTGGTGACTTGGGTGTATACTATGCCATGTTATGTTCAAAATGCAAATGACATTGTTTTCCAGTTGCTATGGTGTGAAACCTCCCAGTCTATATACACAATTCTAGCCACATGCATGTTATATAATATGGCGTGTTTATGCTGTGTGAGATATTATAGCAAGTAACTGAGTTACCTGAAACCGCGTAATTACAAACGATTGTGCATGTCGTAGCTAACAATAATAATTTCAGGTGAACAAATCGTGCATTTGTCTGTTTCTTTCTTCAGGTAAATAAATGCATAACTTTGTTACAGGCACGCACACACACACGGTATTTTCCCCCTTCTTTCAGCTAATATAATGGATATACTAGGGTAATATTTGTCATAAATAGGATGAAGTATATTTGTTTAAGCTATCGGAAAGCTGAAATTATTTATTTTCAAATTCCAGGCATCAATCAACCTTGAAAATTACATTATTGATCTCATCTAAAAATGGCAGGCATTAATACATACATACACAACATAACTGGGCAATAACGTAACCTCTTTATTAGTAGTGTTCGTCTTCATTGTGGGGCAGAGTGTGGCTAAAGCACTCGCCTTTACCGATCCCTGCCATCAAACTTCTGTCCACTGGGTCGGTGGTTCTTATCCGGATTTTCACGGGCTCTTCATTATACTGACCACCATGTATGGCCGGTCTTGTGCGCAGATTTCACGTTAAACCCAAAGCTACAGCTGTCGTAGACGCAACAGTAATAAGAAAAATAACGGTATCAGGCGTAGTTGCCGCTTAAAAATCAATAATTGTGTAAAATTGTGATATCGAATTAGCAATTATAGATTCACATGGCATTGATATGGACGCTAGCACATAGTGGCAAGGGGAGGAGAACTTACCCCTACCCTGGAATTCACCTCTTAACAAATTTTGGCCTACGTCCGTAAAATTTACTAGTTGACCACTACGTATTTGCTAAACGACTCACCCCCCACCCCCACCCCCAAAAATAATTCTGCGGGCGCCATATGTATTGATGTTAAATATATTTCTCATGTATTGTAAACAAACATCAGACACTGAAACTGAGTAGATTTAACGGTGATTTGTGTAGACTAGCAATGCATTTAATTTTGACTTATTTATCAACTAAGGAAGTCGATACCGAAACCAGGGTGGAGTAGGTTTGAGTCAGCAAGATCAATAATGCATTACTGCAGCTAAGTCTGCATTATCAAACTCGGCCAATGTGCAGATGTTGTGATGTCTGCAGTTATAAATAACCTTGAAACCGGATTTACCCGCCTTATTGTATATGCTTCTAGCTACCATGAAAGGGATGCACTAGTGACTAATGTCAGTGTCACAGTCAGACATAGAAAGGTTTAGAATTTTCTTAAGTTTTCCATGAAGAAGTGTTGTCAGAGTGCATTATGAATTATTGAAAACTTTCCCACTGTGATATTTATGTCATATATTATGCCCCTAGCAACCGGGATGGGGAGGGGGAGAGTACACTAATGAAAGCATGCATGCATATGTAGAAATGCCTTCACTATCACTATCACGCTAATACTGAATTACCTAGATCATTAAGTCCAATGATTCTAATTGTACACATAATAGTAGAGAGCGATCACGAGCCCTTGAGTAATAAACACTTGGGTCTCTCCTAGTTTTTGCGTTACGGCTACCCGCCCCCTTCCCACGTCGGCCATGATTGTACCTTAAATACTGTTTAGCTGTACAGATTGTGAAAGAATCCAATCTAAGATAAGATAACGTAACAAACTCTTAACGATCAGAGTTGTTCAATTTGATACACAGTGGAGATGGACGAATAAAGGCAGTGACGACGCATTACAAATTCATTTTAGTAACCTAGAGAACGATAACGCTCAGAGGAATTTAGTTGTGACAACGTCCGAAAAATATATGGTACCAAAACACTGTGCTACGATACATAATAGTCGTACCGGTAGCTATGTCTTGGCACTGAGGTGCTACCATAGAGGTTAGAACTTAGGCTGGGGTGTTCTGGGAGAAGGTAACACCTCTGGCTGGTTAAGCAGTGGTACACCATCGTAGACAACGCGCCGACCTTTGGTCCCCACTTAACACTCAGCTCTCACATGTGGCTCCAAGAAGATGCGACATACAAAGAGGTCACATCCCGGAAAACTGCATCGATTGGCCGACTAAACCAGGCTGAGGGTAGCCGGCGGGTCTTAAACCCTTGGTGCGTTAGGCTTTGTCTACCTAGCATGTGAAGACTGGATTCGATAGCCTGCAATCTGTACAGCTAAACAGTATTTAAGGTACAATCATGGCCGACGTGAGCCAAAAACTGCTCAACGGGCAGACAGGCGATTCCCAACAATGTGCCATGGAGCGCTAAGAGCACAAGTACCCTACACTGGCTATCAAGTAGATACAGAATCAAACACAAAATGTGTTCTCTGTGCTATATTTC
The DNA here is from genome assembly GCA_030141615.1 of Unio pictorum. Lineage (NCBI taxonomy): Eukaryota > Metazoa > Mollusca > Bivalvia > Unionida > Unionidae > Unio > Unio pictorum. The sequence goes on along the minus strand of JARLTB010000117.1, from coordinate 3,474,089 downwards.
ACTGACAGACTCCAGTCCAACATACCTATCCAGCCTCACCGATGTGTATACAAAAGCTAGATACTTACGCTCTTCTTCTGACAATCGTATACTCATTGTTCCCACGGTGAAAACAAGGTCATATGGACAACGTTCTTTTGCATACCAGGGCCCGGTGACATGGAACGAATTGCCCATTGAAATTAGACACAAAGACACAGTGGTCCCATTTAAGAGTGCTCTTAAAATTCACTAGTTTTGACTGCAGGGACAAACTTAAGAGACCTAATCATGTTTTGTATCTTATATGTGTACAGCATGTTTTTATGTTTTCCAATTTCATTTTTTTGTCATTTGTTTTTCTGTAGTGTAGTCATATCATTATAGATGGTGTAAAGCGCTTAGAGCTTCGAAAGATTAGGCGCTATACAATGACCTCATTATTATTATTATTATTATTATTATTATTATTATATGGTTTGGTCACACACACGAAAAGTTAATGAAGACACGTATTTAGCGTAATCAACGTAGGGGCGATAGTACCAATAGATGCTAGCATATCCATCTGATGTATCGGACGCTCTCTAGTAATAAATTAATTAATTTCGACTGACCATGGTATACGGATCTATTAATGACCTTAATTTTGTTTATTGCTGATGTATGCGTTAAAAGCAGCATCACCCCAAGGCAATGGCAACTGCTGTAAACGTTATCGCGAGGAGCATATCACACAAAACTGACTTCTTGTTGTTGTTGTTGTTGTTGTTGTTGTAGGGTATAACGCCAGTATTAATGGTGGAGGATGAACCCGGGAAATACCAGTAAAGAACAGACCGACAAGAAGCTGCTGGCAAGCTTTCTCACATACCCACATTGGTCGAATCAGAGAATGTAACCTACGCAAACAGACGTGAGATGGCGGTGAACCTTAATGGAGAGTGCTTCAGACCACTTGGCCACTCATGGCCCCTACAACCCCCCCCCCCACGGTACTTACTAACATTTATGACAGAATTGTGAGAAGCAGAGAGTGACATAAAATCTAGAAATAACTGCTGTAATACTTGTTTTGATCTTAAATGTCCTTAATTTTAAAAATATTACAAAAATGCAAATATCCTCAAACAAATTTGGGATTGACATTCAAATGGACATCATTTGTATACTTATTGCTCCCTATCTGAGGACAAAAAAATGAAGATGGTTTGAGATGATGAAGTGAATCGTACATTTCTGTCCACTGTTAAGTTACATATTAATGATGCTCACATTTATGTTGAGCTTGACAGGCAGACATACTATGATTAATAGAAAAATCATTTTCATTAACTACAAGTAACTTAATTTCTCTAGCAAAGTAAAAGAAAGAAATAGTGTGTTAGAAACGTGTTCTTTATTCAACTGCCTGTCATGTGAAGGGAGACACAGAAATGGAAAGATTTAAAAAATGGGATGCATGAATTTGAAAAAAAAAAAAATTTCAACATAGAAATAAAAACAATAAGACACACTTGATGAAACATTTAGCATGTATATATATATATATATATATATATATATATATATATATATATATATATATATATATATATATATATATATATATATATGCACCTAATACTATCAATCATTCTCTCATAGAAATCAAGGGATAGCACTTTCAAGTCTGTTTCTTTCATATTAGTAGCATATATATATATATATATATATATATATATATATATATATATATATATATATATATATATATATATATACACAAGGAATGCAAGCGTGACCACAACCCTTCGCTCGATTCGACATTTTCTCACGAGTCTTTCCTCGCTTCAGAATCGCAAGAAGACTGAAACACTACACATATGCATTCAAAAGACAGTTACTTACCAACGCATAGCTCTTAAATGACCATGTCCTGATTCCAACCGGCGAATTAACCTTTATATTCACAAGTATGGTCTCAATAGCCTTGCTCTGATATTTATCTGACGGAAGAGTAGCCATTCTATTATTGACATTTCGTTTTGTCAGACATTCGCCGTACTTTATTGATAAAACGTCCGACTCCTGTGCTGACAAGCAGGACAATCACAAGCGCTATAGATAGCTATAGTCTGTGTCTACATCCCCGTTTGTTTGTACCCCACCCCCTGCCGACTTCAGTAACAAAAAAACATAAACAAGATAAAAAGTCAATAAATTTTACTCAATCCGTTCATTGAATTATAATTTCTAACCCGATTGCGACATAGAAGGTAGATTTCATAGCTGGCAAAGGGATATAACTCTTAACCTTACCGTAATTGACGGAAGTATCCAGGAGTAGCCAAATAGAAGCAATGACGTCACTCTATTTGGGGGGAAAAATACTTGCCCAAATTGTGTGCAATATGGTGTCGTATGTATGTAAGGCAGTAGAAATCGACCTAGTCTAACTACAAAAGCATAAGCACTTGTCACCGTTATGTATCATATTTACTCAACATTTTCTCTAATATTTCACACATTTCCTCCAACTTATTTGTTCCAGCATCCTCATGTGTCCTCATCTTTTTTTGTAAAGAAAAATCACAACTGATATGTTTGTAAGGTCCATGGTTAACTTTCACAAATACCTAAAAGAGAATGGTCATAACAATGCATGTACGCATTTTCTCTTGAATTCCATCTCTAATTTAATTGTACTTAAAGGATTAAGTTTGCTTCCTTTCTATTATATATTTTAAGAACAAGAGTCATATAATACGTAAAACAAACAACTATATATATATATATATATATATATATATATATATATATATATATATATATATATAATAACCCTGATACTATTATGTCGTGTTTAATTACTTAAATAAATATCACATAATATTATATGTGTATATGTGTACGGATCAGTTGCATGTACGAGTCACTCGGTGGTTAGCGTAACCGTTTCATGACCAAATGAGCTTGAGGTCGAATTCCATCACGTTGTCATCTGAGTCGAATAGTGTGGCCTTTCCTTATACAAGACACATCGTTCCAATTCCCTCGACACTAAATATTGTACATCATTCAAATTAATTTTACGCACCATACATCAAGTAGCATAGCGCATTATTAGAATAGTGTATTGCAATATCCTGGACAAGCTTTAATTGTACTCCACCAACTGTTTACACTGAGTGACATGAAGCATTATTCCAATCTTTATTTGTACTCCTTTCGACAATTTAATTCTGCGCTCTCTGACGAGTTACTTGTAAGCCGCCAGCTATTTACATTCAATACAACATAACATCATTGTGGCTCTCATACTCCAACATGATAAAATGAGTATATCCTTGATTCAAACAGGATTTTAAAGAGAATTCAGATCTTTCCATTTTCTTCAAAAACGTTATAGACACTGACACACAAGCGGTAGCAGGCTGCGTTCCCAACAGTTGGTGTCTTTCCCAGAGAACGAACATTTTCCACAGTAGAACAACACCATGTTTCTCGAGAAAATTTCTCTCAAAATTATTTCTGCGTTTTCTCTTGAACTGGAAATGAAGTGGAACATAGACATGTATAGACGTCCACACATTCCATCCATATTAATCCCATCCACGAAGCAAAGAATCGCGCTCGACATCATTTCGGGTTTCAGGGATTGATTGGTTGAGCGACAAAAATCGGGTCAACTGGAACCAGCTACTGGTTTGTAAGTAAGTCTTTATGACATCGAGACCAAATTTTGTCCATTGTATTTTCCTTGACGTGATGATCCTCAAGATTTGCAAAGAGTAAGTTTCATTTCCTGAAAAAAAATAATGGGAGACGTAGACTCAATGCTTTCGCGCAACCGTATCAATCATTGACGAACGCATTCTAATATGTTTGATGACGTCCACATCTCCAAGCATTGTTCTTCAGAAATCCAGAAGACTATAGTATTCAAACAGAAGGAACTCAACTCATATGATGCAACGGCATTAATGTATATCCTCTTCCGAAACTTTAAGATGATGTAGCATTGAATCTGACAATCATTAAAACTCCATACAAGTTCTCTCTCCGCGGGTACAAATGCAAACCGCCACTCAAGGTGATGTGTTTTTGATTTTGGATCCCCGACAGGAAGTATATAACATGGCATTATTCAGATGGCTTCAATCAGTTGAGCACTTGGCCAGCCTTTTTCCTTTTGTCTCTCAAAACATTCCTCTGCTTCCAAAGCAGACACACTGTATACCCAGAGCTATATCAGATTATGTTGCATGAATTCCTAAAGATGCTGTATTACTGTAGGAAGTTGTGGTACAGGGGCCATGACCATAAAAGGATGGTTTTGTAGTCCCCAAAGAAGAATATTTGTCTGTGTCCTTCATTATACGAAGATGAAAATTCGTATATTTCTCGCTAGCAAAGACTCTTCGACAGCCTGGCGAGTCGCCTCTTTCATTTCCTCTGGAACATCATTTGCAGGATCGTTTTTCATTAGAACAAGTTTTGTGTAGCCCGGCCTTACGTCTGCTGTTTCCAGAAGAAACACATACCCTGAGTGTAATTCAATTTCCTTTTGTCCCTTGACTACTGTAATACCAGGCATTATCCACATCTGATCTACGTCGCTCGTTGCAGTCTGCCATCCCCCAAATGCTCTTCCTGAAGATGTTTAAGGATTACTTCCATAATGTACGTCCACGATCGAAGGGTTTTAAGGTTATTCTGGCTTACACAATCCATCTTCAGGACTAGACACAGTTTAGAAAACCGCCTTGTAGCATCACCCTCCGCCATATTGAGATACGGTATTCTAGATGAAATGGAGAACTGTAACATAAGAATGTTTCCTAGACTAATTCATTTTATCTGCTATTGATTTCATTGAAATTATGATATCTTATTTTCAAAGCTTTATCAAATTCCTGCATATTCCTATGTTTGTGATAAGCAACTTACTTTTATAATACTGTGTAGTATTTCATGAATGCCAATTTACTTTAAACATACTAAACCTATCCCGAGAGGTTTAAAGCGCTCTCCGTTACGGACCACTGCCATCTCACCTCTGTCTGCGTTGGTTCGAGTCTAAGATTCGGCTAATGCAGTTAAGCAGCAGAGAGGGTGAACAGACCAAATTTTCAAGCAAAAATAAGGCTTCTACGGAAACCGAAACTAAATCAGACAAAACCGAAACTATTTCACATAAAAGGCTGCTATAGAGTCTCCCTAGGCAGAGAGGGTGAACAGACCAACTTTTATAGGCGTCGATTTAGCAAACTGAGGCTTCCTCGAAAATGCTTAATATAAGCCTCCATTCAGCAAACTGAGGCTTCCTCGAAAATGCTTAATATAAGCCTCTATTCAGCAAAAACAAACGACGCCATTTTTGTTGTCACCACCTCCGCTGCTGCTTGGAACATTCAGTTCTGGGTTACCCGAATTAGCTATAGATACGATGATGAATTAGCAATTGAAAATCTTCAATCGATTTATATAAATGACAAATATCGGAGAAGCACAAATAACTAGATTAACTCGAGAACGATTAGATGCAATTAAGAAATATTTCCCTGTGAGAGATTCTTTCAGAGATAATTTACAAGCACGTCAACAAGCAAAGTTAGATTTTACTGCCGATACTGAACAATTATTTAAGCCTATAACTGCGGCAACTGGAGAGGTTGTAACCGCGATAAAACAATCACAACCTGCGGTTGCACAACTAGAGGTAAAACCTCCTAAAAAACAAGTTAATAGAGTTCAAGAGTTACGAGATAAATTTACTGAGGAAACTTTAGCGAAGATTGATAAAGATGATATAACTGATTTAGTAAAGTTTGCTGCGCTGGGATATTACACTAAAGAAAATTATTTAAAATCTGGACAAAAAGGTTATATAAAAAACGTAGGTGATTTGGCTAAAGCAGTTTACAAAATTAAAAATCAACTACCACAAATTGATAATGATGATCCCATATATCAGGCATATTTGACTGCTGTTGAACGAGAATATCTCGAAAATCAGGAAAAGAGAGGTTTTTTAGTATCTGAACAACAACGACTAAAAACCGAACAAAAACAACGAGAGAAAGAGGAACGAGAACGATTGAAACAAAAACGAGCAGAAGAACGAGAACGTATACAACCAAGTCCACGAGGACGAGGACGAGGGCGAGAAACACGAAGACAAAAGGATCCTCTTGTTGAGGATTCTCAACGAGAAGAAGAACTTGAAGCTGATATACCTGAAAAATCTGGAAGTGGTTATCGTGGTGGTAATTTAATGCCTTGTTCACGAAGTGAAATCGTTGATATATCACGGTTAGAAGTTCTCATTGGAGGAGCGCGAGCTGGAAATAATTCTCCGGAGATAATTAATGAAGCGACTGAAATCTGTCAACGGTTATTTCAAGGTGGTGTAATGGATATCGGATAATATCGTAGTTTCATAGATGAACTAACCGATGATTATTATAGCGATTGAAAATCCTTTGGATTTTTCGATCGCTGATTAGATATATAGCATTTAAATAAAATGATAGTACATCGTGGTATGAACAGAGCATGACCTGTTCACGTCGTAATTTCACGATTACCAGTTTACAAACTCACATACGGTAATGGTCTTGGTGATATTGTCACTGGATTATTTACTCGAGTTGCTCCCAAAATACTACCGATCGGTAAAGAAATAGCGTCAAAAGCTATAGGGGTTTTCGGTGATAAAGTTGGTACAACGATTGGCAATAAAGCATTTGATGTGTTGGGTGATGCAAAGAAAAAACTTACATCGCTGGCAAAACGTAGAAAACAAAAGAATTTTCAACTACAGTCTACGGAACAAATGCCACCTAAAATAGGCAGCGCAATTAATAAAATAGCAAGAGCAAGATTGAGAACAATTATTGGCTCTGGTTTAAAGCAGTTAAACATTTAGATCAACTACGTTATAGTATAAATGTTTAAAGATGAAATCGATGATGCTTTTGATATAGATGCTCCTGTAGGAAGAAATAATTCTATACGGGATTTTCAGTATTTTTCATATCAAGCTCAAAATGCAAATGTAAGATCACGAATTGAACTTAGATTTGATGATACATCTAAATACTTCTTGCCGTGTGATGCATACATCGAAGTATAGGGACGATTAACAAAACATGATAATACTCCATTTGTTGCTGCTGATAATCTTGGAACTACCCCGATTGGGTTTGTCAACAATGGTATAATGGCGCTATTTAACAGCGCGCAGTATATGATTAATTCTACTAGAATTGAATCCATCGATAACGATATAGATGTTGCAACCACAATAATAGGTTTAGCTAGATATTCTGATGATTTTAGTAAATCTGCGGGTCATTCAATGATGTTTACGAAAGATACTACCGATCACGCGGATATTACTCCATTTGCGTTAAGACGACCAAAAAAGGCTTCAGCTGTTGCTGATGATGCTGATGTTGAAGCTATTATTTTCGGTAATAATCCTAATTACAATGCAGGATTTGCAGCAAAAAGAACATAGACGCTCTTGGTAAATTTTCATGTGTGATTCCACTATCGTATATTTTTGGGTTTTGTCGAGATGTACGAAAAGTGATCTATGGTGCAAGTCATACTGTAGTTCTCACACGGAGATCAACTGATGATTATGCTCTCCATCATGCTGCTGATCCTATCAGAGATGGTAATGTAGAGTTGACAAAATTAGCACTATGGATGCCAATTATGACTCCATCGTTGACTGTTGAAACACGGTTGCTATCTTTTATGGATCAAGGAGGAAGATCATTGTTGAGTTGGTGTGATGTTACAACTGCTACAACAACTAGTACCGTTGCTGGAAATTTTACTTGGCAACTTGCGTTGACGAAAAATATCTCCGCGCCAAGACATGTCTTTGTTGCGTTACAAAATATTAATAGAACTCAAAAAATACTGCAAATGATAGTTTACAATTGCGGTCTCATATGGTATTTGATCAATGTGGTATCAGTGAAGTATCATTGAGAATAAGCAATCAGCAAGAACCCGCTGAACAACTTATTCTTAATTGCGATAATAATCAAATAGGACGAGTTTATCATCGATTATGGTCGTATATGGGTCGTGATCAAAATGTTGATACTGGACTCCAATTATCCCAATTGGATTTTAAAACACTATACCCGATTTATTACTTTTCACTGCAACATCTTGATCTATCTAAACATTCAACCGTTGATGTAAAGTTTCAAGCTCGTGTTGGTGATGCTCTTGGAGGATTTAGAGCAGTTGCTGTTCTTCTCAATGATAAATCTATGATACTTGAAGGCGGTGGTGGAAAAATGCGAGTCATTGATGCACCAGTGGAAAACATGTAATGTTTTCAAAAACATGTAATGTTTCAAACATGTAGTTGAAAATCTATACACAATAGGACAATTAGATGATCGTTATCTAAATAAAATGTCGTACAATCATGTTAATGTCACCCTGACACCTGGTCAGGTAAAGAAACTTCAATCGAAAAATTCTACGTTATGTGGCGCAACAATAACACTAAAAAAACAACAGATAGCAGGTGGATCAAATACGTTATCACTGACTAAAACTCAACTTGATCATTTCAATAGCGCGTTAAAGGGTAACACAGGAGTTAAATTGACTCTTTCACCGGCATCAATCAAAGATATGGTTAAAACCGGTGGTATATTTCCTCTTGCCGCGTTAGCTATTCCTGCTCTTAAAGCGCTTGGACTAGGAGCTGCTGGAGCTGTTGGTAGCAATATTATAGGTAAAATTTTTGGGAGCGGGTATAAAAATAGGGAAGGGGCTTCAGACTAACAGGAAGTCGATTTACAAGACGTTATTGAAATCAAACAAAAATTTCCCATGTCAAATTTTGATTTACCCGACACTGTAAAAAAACTCCCAGTGAAACATTTCAGAGGTGTATTCATGAAAGATCAATTACCAGCACAACCACAAATACCAGAAACTGGTATAATTAATCTCGATGATAACACTGGACCTGGAACTCATTGGGTTTGTTACGCGATATATCCACGTTCGATTATTTATTTTGACTCATATGGATTACCACCTCCGAACGAATTTGTCAAATATGTGTCTCAGTTGTTTACAACTCAAACTAAAATCCCAATTTGGTATTCAACGTTACCCACGCAGACATTAACAGATCCTCCTATTTGTGGACGAGAGGTTCTTAACGCGCTAACAGCTATCTCGACGAGTTCTAAATTACCTCACAAGGTCATCCACGAGTATACGATGATGAAAAATTCGTAGTGAAAATTCTATGAATGATTTTAACAAAGAGAAACGTTTAATATAACATGGTAGATATTTTTGGAAGATCAATATCACGTCCTTCCGAAACAGTTACTATCGGACAAGTAAAAAAATAATCAACAAAACTATCTCATCGATAGCAAACGTAGATGAATTAAAAAAATTATATGATCAAATAAATGATATAACGGGATTACAAAAAACCATCGATGACGTTAAAGTCACTGCTGGTGACTCCGCCAATGATATGAAAAAAACTACGTGAACAATATGACAATCACATAAAGACATTTAATACTTTTACTAGTTTACAAAATTCCCTCGTGGACAACATTGATAAACCCGTGACAGAATTTTTTAGTGTTCCGCGTGTGACATCACCGAAGCTTACAGAGATAAAAACTTCTATGTTGGAACTAGCAACACTTCAATCCAAATATGAAGAACATGTAAAACAGTTTTCAACTTTTCGTAGAAACATCGTTGATAAATTTCTCGGATCTCCATTTGATAAACTCGATATGAAACTTCCTGATATTAAAAAATCCATCGATGATCTTAAAACGACCACTATTAACATCGTAGCGGATGCAACAAGGATGATAGCAATAGTTGAAAAAATAAAAATTCCTCATGATAGAACTATCAACGTAGTATACACGATTCAACACGGATCATATACGTGGACACCTACAAATAATATTTTACACGTTACTGCAACCGTAATGGGAATTTATCGATTAACGTTAGTAACACCAACGTTGTTTAATATATCATCGTCGAGTTCATCTGGAGCCAATAATACGATATCAACGATCATCGACAAGGATACGATTGAACAATTCACGATTACATCCACTGATAATAATCTAGTTAGAGTTTCAATGTCATGGTATGTGGAATTCGTAGCTGATTTAAGTAAACAACTTAATTAAAGTGAATTTAAGTAAATATGATGACCACATCTCAATATCGATATGATACCGTCAAAGAATTTCAACATAAATTACAAAAGTTGATTGAAGAATATACTGTAAAAAAGAAAAAATATCAACGAAGAATTTCCGCTATTGACATAGCTATTTACTAGGTGTCTGGTATAATTGCCGGCGCTGGAATACTATTATCATCGGTGACAATGATAGCTCCGGTTGCTGTTCCAATTTGTATATCTGCAGCCGCAGCAATCTCAGGAGTATTCACCGGGATAACAAAAAAAAATATCATCATGCTCTCAACGTAAATTACACGATTACGCGGTTAAACTTATCACTGCGTCAAATGCATATTCAGAATTGACATCGTTGATTTCATCATCGATTGACGACGAAACAATAACTGATAGTGAATTTTCAAAGATAGTTCGGTTGTATGATTCAACGATATCGAAATTGGAAAATAACAATAATAATAATAATGTCACAAGAACTGCTTCAACAAATAGCAACAAATACTACCACGACAAAAACAAAATTAATCTCGCTGGTAACGAAAACACCAGAGTTCAGCATTGAATTTAACCCTCCGTTGGCAGCATCTGAGATAGCGTTAACGCAATTAAGATGTTATTACAGTTGGCCCAATGTAAGATCAGCACCATTCAATGATAAACTCCCCAATAACAGTTTTACATTTTCGTATAGAAAAACCAAACCAGATGGTACGAAAAACCGAACCAGAAACACATACAATACATCTACCAACGGGTGCATATGACATCGAAGATATCAATGAAGCGATCATAGAATCCATCGAGGCGATAACAGGACCAAATATCATCGAAGTCAAAGATGAACCTGAGAAATCTCCCATTGAGATTCTCGGACACGAGCCTTTGTTATCAACGGTCATCGAAGTAAATTCACCGGATTACTCCGTAGACATATATAACAGCTCAATTAGAACTCTATTGGGGTATCCTGAATTTATTCCAGGTACCGTTGATATAAAGGATCTACCTCGTGAGCCATTTAAATCTAATTTTATTTCGTCGAAAGAAGATTATCACGGTTTTGATGGTAAAGGTCCTTATGGTCTTAATTATTCTAATCAAGAACTTCTTGATGTATTAGGTGGTCTTCCTAAGTTGAAATATGATTTTTATAATGAGAATATTAAGAAATCGATCATTATATTTCGACATACTTTACCTGTTCTTGTTCAAAACGTTAATACAATAGAGCAAATATATATTACTAATCAGTTTACATTGATGAATAGTGAATTCGAGCGATTTCGCGGTTATATAATAACAGCAATTAGTGAAATTCCACCACGCCGCGATGATGTCATCAAGTATACAGAAGTACATAATAAAATTATCGACGATATGGAATCTTATCAACGTGAATTGATTAGAATTATTCCCACTAGTGATCCTAAATTAATAACAGATTTTGAAACAAAATATAAAATCCTCGTCAAAGACATCTCCACGTTTAAGTTTCCAGGATATAACGTACCACAAATGCGTCAAAAACTCAGCGATACCATCGATAAAAATTTCTCACAGATTCGCAAACCGTGGTTGGATAATCTTCCTGCGGTTCATTACGCGTTACCAGAACCTAAAAAACCAGACTTTTTCACTGATGATTTACCCACAACAGATCCAAAGTTCAAATATGATAACTTCGATATTAGTTTTCTACGACCTCAAGACATTTATCAAAAATATTCATATGACGTCTACGACGGAACAGAAACTGATGCACTTAGAAAATATGAATACAACGAGTACGGTAGAATAATATGGCGATTTGCTCTTAGCGACCAAGGTGTATTTGTGATCACAGAGAGATCACTTACTGAGATTTTCAACGCGATGAAACAAACATTCCAAACAAAATTAAATCAACTTCGAGATTATCTACAACGATCTCTACTACTCGATTTAACAACTCAGCGTGATAGAATCAAACAGCAACAACAACAACTAAATCAAATTATCGCTGATATGAATTATCTTAATGATAGATTACTCTCGTTCGTGTACGAATATAAATCACCAAACAGAGAAAAATTCAAAAGAGTGTTTTCACGCACCAACGACAATATAGTCTTCGTTAAATTTCCAGGATGGGATGTACCAGCGATGAAAGCATCATTGAGAAAACTCATCGATGAATTCTTTCCACAGATTCACGCGTTATGGTTTAAAATAAATCCACCAAATGAAATTTTAACATCAACGAATTCAGTATACAGCAATAACAAACATAGATCTCCCGGCAACGTTGATATATCGTCAGTTATTGCAATACATGTTATTTGTGATGCAATCTTAGTTTCTCAGTTGACGTTTCAAAATCAGACAATGCCGATCTTGGATACATCTTATATACGTTCTCTCCGAATGTTTCCCCAAGGAGTCTCATTGTGATGAATCCACCTCATTTAACCTACTTGGAAACCGCTAATCAGTTCATAACCAGAATGAATTTTAGAATAACTGATCAGGAATTCTCCTTAATTGATCTTCGCGGTACACATTACAAATAACGCTGGCTGAGAAATCGTAAACGATTTTTGTCGTGAAATCTTATAAACATTCATTTTCAATGTATATAAAATTTCAATAATGTATCAACTAGTTCACGTTGAAAATCTCAAAGTGAAAATCTATAAGATTTCCCATAAAAAAATTGTGAAAAAAATCTATATAATTTCCATTAGAAAATACAAAGAATTTTAAATGCAAAGCAATTTTCACAATTGAACATCTTGATTTGAAATCCTGAAAGGATTTATATATAAATGTATCAACATGTTTTAGTATCAGTTCACGACAAAGATCTTCTTGAACAAGCTATCAGAGAGATATTTAGTATGAAAACGCAAGGGGATTTTTACGTTGATATAGTCATAGATAACCTAGGCACGGAGAAGTTTTTATTGACGGATTATCAACTGTTACAACTTCAACAAAACGTTATAACCGCGGTACGATTAACCCGCGATCAAATAATGCAATATACTCATTCATGTTTATCCGTGGAAAATCTCAGAAAAATCTTACAGATTTTTTAAGATTTTGATTTTCAAAAAATATTAGAAATCTATTAGAATTTCATTGCGATCGAAACTCAAAGAGTGGAATTGCTTTGCAATTGACCAAGTAAAAAAAACATTACTACGTTATTTTTACAACCATGTGAACTGTGTCATCACGGAAGTGATTACTGTCATTGGTATAGATTTCTCATTGTGTTTTGTTTGACTAAACTCACGTGAATGGGCCATTCATCGTTACCTGTGTACACGGAAATTATAAAAGAGGCTCTCTACGCGTGGGACTCAGCTTGCTCGATTAGAGCTTTTATCTGTTTCGCCTTGGAATTGATAAGTTTCCTATGTTCATACTCTGCACCTAATTGTTTTCTAACAGCTTCTACGACCGTACATAATGGTACAAACACACTAACGTCTTCATGATAAACTAAACTCTCACGGATAAAGTTTTGAATGCGCTTGATTAGATAATACTGCTTCGAGAGGATGTACTTACCATTGTTTTTTAAATATTCTATATCCTCAAAATCGGTCATTATTTGATCGCAATTTAACCCCGATGATAGTTGAATATTTTGATTTTTTAATTTACTAATTTCAGAAATGATACACCTGATATTTTCAGAATTCATATTATATAAAAAGTGTATATGTTCAATTCAATTCCATCTTCGAGTGAAAATCCAAAGGATGGAAACTCTTTGAGTTTCACAAATTGAAATTGCTTTGAAAATCTTTGATTTTTAATTTGACAAAATGAATTCTGGAGTGCTAACGTGTTGGTCATCTTAGCACGTCCAGAAGCTGTATGCGATTATAGATGATAGGTATACGATGAATGCAAACCCGTTGGAACCCCCTTGGTGTATTTATACATCAAGCGGCGTCCAGGGTTTACAAATATAATGAATGACGACGGCACATTCAACCCCAAAGATCTAGTGGTATGGCGGTTGATACATATAGGACAGCACACAACATGTAATCACGAAGCGTATTCCCCTAGGAGTAAGTCTAACTCGTCAAATAACGGGTTTGATCTACAAGAGGATACGTTTGGCGAAACGACGACACAAACAATAGATTATAGGGTGATTATGGTATATATACAATGCAATGGATGACGATGGCACAAACAATAGATTATAGGGTGATTATGGTATATTTACAATGCAATGGATGACGACGGTACAACAATAGATTATATGGTGAGTATGGTTATATACAATGCAATGGATATATGACAAATGGTATGTACAATGAATGGTATGTACAATGAATGAAATGACAATGGATGACGCGTGGGCTATTCTACGTTCAGGTGCAAAAACAAACCCCAAAATCAACCCGGTTTGAATGTCAATAATAACATTCACACCACGTGTGACGGTGTGATTTGAGTTTGCACTTGAACTTCGCTAAAGCCCAAACATAACACAGACGAGGTAGTATATAAACTGTTAAATACAAGGAAGTGTCAAACAAAGAGTTGTGTGATTTTATTCCTTGTTGTGTATAATTCTGATTATTGACAGCGCTGAATTAACAGTTACTACTTAAAAAACACTAAAAAAAAGAATATGATTGTTTGCAAACTTCATGATCAATTTTGTTTCCTATGATGAAAGTCATTTATGATGAAAATCATTTATGATTTCACGAACGGATAATTGATTATACCCCGTTGATATTTATGACAATTATAACAGCCAATCAAAAACTACCACCTTGTTTTCACCAAGGGTAACTCTGTCATTGGTGATTTGTCACACGCCATATACCAGCGAGTTGTCTCCGCTAATTCACATAAACAAATCGAATATTATTATTGAAGCGTTTTGAAAAAGCGGTCTTGGTTATATTCTCTGCTACTCTTTGAACTGATGGGGGGGGGGTGGCAAATATCTAAATACCTACCAGCGCTATTTATAGACGGAAATATTATTTCCTCGTTGTCAGTATTAATTCACATTATCCGTCTAGCATTTTTCGAGTATTTTCCAGTACACCCTCGTTTTGTGTTTTCACATTGTGAAATAGCTTGAAGGTTGTTCAATTTGTTATTCCCGGTATCGGAATCAATGTGATCAATAACAAGACCATCCTTGATCAATCCATTAAACACCTCAAATATGAATCTATGACAATAATAATTCTTCTTTCCAGCAGTAAACACCAAATATCCTTGATTACTCAGAACACCAACAGATTTCTTGAGTCTACAGTGTCTAACAACACCATCACGAGAGGCTTCATAGTTTTTAATAATTGGATGTCGTTGAAATTCTTGGCTCATTTATATAAAATATACTTCATTTGTCTAATTCGTTGATTGGCTGAATTATAACCTTGGGAAATATTTCTATGTAGTCCAGGGCAGTTTTTATGATTTTTGCCGTTGGCAACGTCGTTGACAGAGTCAGGATTTTGTATTCTTTTTTTGTCATAATAACGCTTCAACTCTCAATAACGCTTACCACCACAATTGATGCATAACTCAGATTTGCCTCTAACACCTATCCCGCAATGGAGGCACGGGAGAGGACCTTTCGAACCGTTTCTCACGCTTTGCATATGATACCCACAGAATTCATTTCTGCATGATTTGTTACACGGAGTCTTTGATTCAATCATAAGCCATTTGCAATGATTCATTATATAATATATTTTTCTATTTAAATACTTGTTTTAATTATAATATGAAAGAGTTCAAGAGATTATCGAAAATTAAGCCCTGGAAAAATACTAAATTCAATCTCGATAGAGTCTCTAATACGCCAAAACGTCTAATCGGTGATAGAACTATACTGAAGGAGTTCAAGAGATTATCGAAAATTAAGCCTTGGAAAAATACTAAATTCATTGATTATACCATGAAAGTATTCCAAAGATTATCAAAAATTAAGCCTTGGAAAAATACTAAATTCAATCTCGATAAGGAGTTCAAGAGATTATCGAAAATTAAGCCCTGGAAAAATACTAAATTCAATCTCGATAGAGTCTCTGATACACCAAAACGTCTAATCGGTGACAGAACTATACTGGGTAAAATCTGGGAGTGTTTTAATGAATTCTACCGAGACGGTGCAGCACACTGTTGGTCGACATTTCGAATTATTGATGAAGATGTCAATGTACCCAACATCGATGCTACTGTGAACGATGAAAGAGCAGCTGAGATAATTTCACATCTTGGCGGTAGGAGGTATTTTTTTAGAATAAAATTCATTATCGAAGTCGAAGGCGAATGGATTATCAGGGATAAATGTGAACCAATCCTCAAGGATAAAAAACTGTCATTGTGAGTAGAGATTCCAAACCAGGAATTCTAACTGGAATTGACAAACCATACTACGAGAGATCTTATCCTGTAACATCAGTTGTTTATGGGATATATCCGTTAAATGATAAACCCGATATTGCAAAACAAGCTCCTATGAAATATTCTAGTTCACTGAATTGTGTAGCAACACGGGTAATGGAACACTTCACAAATGCATCCCGAGGAAATAAACTAACTGATCTGCGACGTAAGAAAATAACCGAATGGGAACTGACAGTGAAACAGCACGGTGCAACGATTTCTGATATAGCTAAATTAGAAGCATCATTAAAATTCCCAATATCAGTAACGACAATAACCGGAGAAGTATTATACGAACCGAAATATCAATCGCGAGGAGCTCCAATTGAAATTATTGATCATAACAAACACGCGTGGACGGCTGCAGTAACAATATTTCCACGAGAATGAATCGTGAAATATATCCCCCGGGAATTTTCCGGGGAGTTCCTCAGTGATGTTTTCTATGAAGAGAAATTATTTGATGCTATTTATGCGTTGTGTAAAGATGATCCTGTGTCAGTGTGGTTACTTAGTAGCGAATCTGAAATAGGATTTGATCAATTTGTAAGACCAAATGGTGAATTATATCGCGTTGAAGAGTCAGATACTAGAATGAGAAAAACCGCTAGTGAATTTGCTTTGCAATTTCCATTTTCATCGGTGAAATTGCAAAGCAATTTCCATCCAAAAGAGATTTCATCCCATGAAAAACTATTAACGGATTGTTTTACTATTCCATCAGTGGTAGCTCACTTTGCAAGAGAAAAAAACTCATCGCGTCCAACACGAAGTGATTTTCTCGAGGACGTTAAATTGAGTTGCGTCGTATTTGGTCATAGAGGACAACGGAATACAAAATACTCACGTGATGGTATGATTTCAATTGATATATCCGCGTGTTATCCTGGAAGTTTTCTCGGGTATGGAGAATGCGCTGAGTACTTTAAACGATTTGGACACCCAACATATGAGATGACTCGTGTTGCGATTAATGGGCCATTACCCGATTTTGATTTAACCGGATTCGCTCGTGTGATATCATTTGAACTCGCTACAGGGTTACATCCGTGTAGCTATCTCTGGATTGGTAGACACCTATCTGAAAAACATTAGACGCCAATTGTGTTATTGCGGTATATGATTGATTGTGGTATGCTGATATCGTTGATTGTTAGTGAAGCTATTATATGCTATCGCGCGCAGAAGGATGTTTTGTTACCACAACCCGATTTAGATCGTATAATCAGCGATAACCGAGAGCATTTTCCAGATTTCAATGAAGAAGAAATCATGAAATTGTCTAAGTAGTTATTTGAAATTAAAAACAAAGAAGCCAAAGATTTCGGACGAAAAATAATTGGTAAATTCACTCAAGGTGGAAGATATGACAATGCAAAATACTCTTCGAGGTTGATCATAGACAACGCAGAATACGATTTTATTGTAGCGGATTTAACGAAACAGGGAAAACTTGTATCCCGTAAGGATGCTTTTCTATCCAATGGTGAGAAATTGGGTACGGTTGTTACCTACTATGATGGATATAATTCCCAGTACACACATTTGAGAAGTTATATGCTAGCCTATACTTCTATTAATCTATTTTCGATGATAAATAGATTTCCTAATACCGCGGTTAGAGTAGCTACTGATTCGATGTATATACACAATAAATACAAATTAGATGTAGCTAAATTCACAGATCCCGAAGAAAATTGGGGACGTTGGCGATTTAAAAAGGAAACACTACATGAGTATTGTGAATCCGCAGACGTTACCATGTATGATAAATATCTTTCATGTAACCCCATTGAAATTCAATCAGAATTTTCTAATGCACCACCCGTATCTGATCCGATATGTAGATACAAGACAGTTTATTTAAACGGTTGTGGTGGGTCAGGAAAGACAACTCGTGCAATTGAATTATTTCGTCGGTCAACCATGATTGTACTAACACCAACTCACATACTCGCCAGAGAGATGAAACAACGAGGGGTAAATGCCTGTACTTATCATAGTTTCTTTCGATGGAAAGGCGATGAATGGACCCCTGATCGAATGGGTGATAAATTCATTCCTGAAATCATAATTTTTGATGAAATATGCACAGTATCGTTGAGAGTATAACAGACATATCTTGAATGGTTGTTAAACAAAATCACAAAGGTCGTCATGTGCGGTGATCACGGTCAACCACCGCCATTTGTTGGTGGATCTCCACATGAGTGGTTAAAGGGTTTTGTAGACTATTATGAAGATATTAATACCGACCATAGATCCCTTGATGAACAATTACGAGAGTTCAAATTAGATTACAACCGGATAAAATCCAATGTGAAATAGCGCGTGAAATAATTTCAGAAACTCCCATGAATGATTTTTGGGAAACGTGGAGACCAAATGATTTGATAGTAGCAAGTAGAAAAATAGTCAGAGACACACTTCAGATGAAGTTATTTGAATTGCATAAGTGTAGATTTGCAACATTTCCAGTGCCGTTGTGTTATAGACCCTCGGATACACGAAAGCAGAATATTGAAGTTGATATTCCAGGACAGCGTAAAAAGCAGAATTTAGTGTTAAATGATATTGTGCTGGTTGATATCAGCGTCGTTGAAGATGCATTAGTTGCTAATAATTCCCCGTGGACGCTAGGTTACGCAGCAACGATACATTCTTCACAGGGATTGACTATATCAAATACAATTGTTTGGATGGTGGATAATCGCATCGAATGGTCGAATTTAGTCTATCTTGCAGTGTCCAGAGTACGGCGAATACATCAACTTCGAAGAGTTGTCTTTGAAAATCCTACGGACAATGCAATAAGTGATAGTATCAGCGCCGATAACGTCAAGGATATAATCAGAAAAAAACTATATGGTTATAAACAACAGGATAAAAAAAAATAAACGAAAATTTTACATTGATGCTGAATTAATAATGACATTGAAACAACAACAGAATAATCACTGCGCGAGTTGCAATTGTATAATGAGTTGGAGTTGGTCGGATAAAGACCCTCGGCAATTTACCGTAGATAGAAAAAATAACAGCATTGGTCATGCCAACGACAATGTGATGCTGACATATCTTGAGTGTAACAGACGCAGAGGTGCCAGCACAATGCCTCTGGCATCGGGTGCTAGTTAAGACCACGCGGTGGTAATTGAGTATCCTCTGGTATCACTTGCAGTTGTTGTGGAGTAAATCCTCGCTTAGGCGTTGTCAAATCCAGTCTATAGATTGCTGGTCTAGAAACGCCTGCGTTTCCACCCGTAGATCGTGTTATACCGAATATCTTATGCGTCGTGACGCTCCAAATAGGATCGGTAGCTCTTTTTTTACCACCTTCAAGCTCTCCTGGTTCGTATAAATACCTAACAGTGACATTACTACCAAGAATTGGTTCTTTGAAATCTTTTTGCGAAATCCCTTGGATTTCCATTTTTGGTATAGACGCTTTCTTAATCGCGTTGACAGGTTTCATGTTAATTGTTCGAGTAATCTCGTTATTTATCGCTGCAACTACTCCTGGTAACCTTTTGACCCATTCACGAGATCTTTTTTCTTGGATGAATTCTTTTTCGTATTGATATCCAAATAACCGCTCTGCAAGAGTCCGATTAAATCGTTCCACAATTGCCTGATCGCGATGTAGCGCAGTATGCCCTCGTCTGATGGTGACATTGTGATGTTTCATCGCTGATAAAACAGCGCCTTGAAATTCCTTGCCAGGATCAACTTGTAACAGATATGGCCAGCGTAGTGGGCCTCGTCGATAAATCCTTTCAAATGCAGAAGCTACTTCAGTGGCCGACTTTGTCTTCAGCGGTTCTGCTTGTTTGTATCGACTCGCAACATCAACTAACGTTAACGCGTATTTGTAACCGTTGTCATGTGGTAAAAATAGTATATCAGCTTGATGAACCTCATTAAGAACGGTCACATCAAAATGCGAGTAGTTAATTCGTTTAGGCGCTGGTAGATAAATTTGCCATATAGCCTGTTTAGATAACCAATTAGCCGCAGTGGTCCTTTTCACTTTTGCGGCGATAGCGAGTTTATTGATTGCTGCCTTGCCTCTCCAGTATCCTCTCGGAGAATAATAAATAGATTCCATATTATTAATTACAACACCTAACATCAATTTGCCTTTCATAGCGGATTTTATCAACCACGAAGCCAATTTTTCTTTGAATGATTTATCAGGAAAAGCATTCAACGCATGAATCAATTTTACATCTGCGAGATGACGCTGTTGTAAATCACCGCTCCGGTACGCTATATCGTGTACACGACATGCTTCATCGATAGCGTTTATCGGCGATTCTCCAGGATTTGGAAGATTTTGACTATTAAGTCTTATATCTAATCGCGTTCCCGGTCCACAATAACTATACCAAGGAAGATGTTTTTCCCCTGGATACTTTGCCCACGGTGTTCCCGGAAGTTTAGCTAACTTAGTGGCGATATCTTCTCCTAGTTTTTTTTTTAAATCTAAATTTTTTTGTACCGCATTGTACACAATTCCCAGAAAGTGCACTTCGATTATTTTTCATAGTAATTACAGCTTGATTATTTTGTATTAGTACGCGTCTTACATTTAACACAATATAAATCCATAATATTATTATATATTACATCTAATGAAAGTGATTGATTTCTCAGCGATAAAGAGAAACCAACCGGTAAAACATCATCCGATGTTACCAGACTCTATCAGAATGATAATAATAGGACCTTCCGGAAGTGGAAAAACACAAATGTTACTCACGATGATAATGAACTATCTAACCTGGGATAAGTTATATTTGGTTGCTCCGAGTGTAGATGATCAACATTGTTATCAGGTGTTAAAAGATTTTGACGAAATTGTTAAAGAATCTTACGGCGGAAGCGTAATTGAGTTTATCACAGATATGGAAGAGGCGCCATCCGTTGATGACTTAGATGTATGCGTTAAAAATCTTGTCGTGTACGACGACGTGTTGTTAGATCAACAGAAAAATCCAGCTAGAATATTCTCTCGAGGACGTCATAAAAACTCCGACGTGATATATGTAACCCAACGTTATACACAAATACCAAAAGTAATCAGAGATAACTGTAATATATTATGCGTGTTTAACGGAGTTGATACTCACACGTTAAAAAATATTTGGCAAACTTGGTGTCCTGATATGGATTATAAAAAATTTAAAAATTTCTTCAGCGGTGCAAGAGCTACCCCACAGGGATTTATAACGATAAATATACACGATCCTCGGACACGATATCGAATTGGATTAGATCGTTTCTATAGCTAATTCGGTTAACCCAGAACTGAAAGTTCCAAGCAGCAACGGAGGTGGTGACAACAAAAATGGCGTCGTTTGTTTTTGCTGAATGGAGGTTTATATTAAGCATTTTCGAGGAAGCCTCAGTTTGCTGAATGGAGGCTTATATTAAGCATTTTCGAGGAAGCCTCAGTTTGCTAAATCAACGCCTATAAAAGTTTGCCTGTTCACCCTCTCTGCCTAGGGAGACTCTATAGCAGCCTTTTATGTGAAATAGTTTCGGTTTCCAGTATCGCATCCAGATCGCCATACAACATCATCATTATCAAGATTTCGTACAAGTACAACGGTACCCTTGGCTCCGAAAATAACCTTTCTAACGTGTGTACAAAAACCGAAAATATGAGATAATAGAATTGCAAATGAAAATTAATATTATCACCCTTTAACATTGATTGAATAATGAATCTTAACTTATCATTCATAGTACTGCACGTATTTCTGCAGCTCAAGCAGCATTTCTTACATTACCAATAGTTAAGATTTTAATATTCAAACATCATTAATGGACCAGCTGACTTGTATAATTTTTGGAGTATCTAGCTAGGGCTATTATCGTTGTAGCAACATCTTTTGGAACTTTTTCAATACCTCTTCCATCAAACATATATGTAGCGCTTTCAAAGAAAACCATAATTCCATTGTTAACCAAACCAACGATAACATCACTAGTATATGCTACATCATCACTTTTTACAACTTCACCTTCTACTTCAATAAACGCTTTAGCGGGTAAAAAATATATACTTGTATCATGAACTTGTAGTTCGATCCATTCACGCTGATTTGGCCGTCTCGCGCCATAAGAATAATACTGATAATCACGTATCGATTAATCTTTAAGAACCGGGGCATCCATGTCAAATGCTGGGTCGGACACAACTGTTTAACATTTTATTATAATTGCCACGATCTAAATCATGCTCGTCTTGACTTTATCAAAGGAACAAGAAGACCGCATCTTACTGTCAGACTTATATTTATTTTTTCTTCTTCTGGACGTAGTGCATTTACAGCCAAGACTACTAAGCTTTAATCCGCTGCTTGGTGTATTGTTTTACTAACAGTTACAGGCATCACTTCAGTGCTTGCCAGTGTCCCTGGTAGGTGTGGTTTTCGTCGTATAAATCGTATTAATCTAACTTTGATAGCCTAAAACGCTTTACTGGCAACATTACCAATAGCACCAGTAGCTTTTTATCGAATGGCGTCAAAAGCTTTCATTAATAATTGTTTTGCGATCGGTATTGCGCTTGGGGCGATCCTTCTAAATAAACCTTGAACAACATAACCGTGTGCATCTCCGTAAGTGGCTTTATAGGTTGCCAACCTTGCGTTTATCACCCTGACCATTACAGGCCACGAACAATTCATTAATAAACGCAAATGTCCAAGATACCACCTTGAAATAATCGTCGACAAATATCAGCAGCTTTATTAATTATTTCCAGCTCGTTTATCTCCTATAATAATTTCTAATCGTTGCAGGTCAGAATATTGTTATAATCTCTGCCATACATCATTTGAACTAGTCCAAACAACACTCACACTGGAACAAAGGTCCATTAGTGTCTGAACCGACCTACTCCTAGTAAAAAAAGACAATTATTTCTGGAGTGGACACCTAATTCTATTTGGAGATTCCAACGTTCACTTTGGCTTCATAGACCTGATGATAATATTCTGCAATCCAAATTTGTATCCCACGCACTTGCATCACTTTTGCATTCTATGTCATCTCGACGTATCAGTCTCTAACCGTCCACCTATATTTACTAGTACTAGAAACATCCAAATGATAAATAGAACCAAACAAATGCATGACATCCAAGAAAACCTGAGAACATGCTTACTTCTAGCAGCAGAACAACTCGATAATTGCCTGCGATCATCGCTTGAAAAACATGCCCTAGCCAGAAAGTTCAAAGTATTAATTTTAAAAAGTGTTCTCCGTGGTAAAGCTGTGTTAAGGACCAGTTTCCCACTGCTAAAAGACATCGCCATAAGCAGAGAGGCTTTAGATTTCCAGCAGATTCACTATTCAGAAACAAATATATCAAGCTGCTAATAGGAACGTCACAGAGTCCATTTAGCCGAATCATCCCACTACAGTACTAAGAGCATGGAGAGTTACAGCTGCAAAGAGCTCTTCGAGATAACTAACAAACTAATATCAAGGAACAAATGTACACCACTTCCAGCTACCTTCTTTCCAGTAGACCTTACGGACCAGTTTGCAAATTTCCTCCGTGACAAAGTAAAAACCATTAGAGATACGCTTGATAACACAATTTCAATTGACTCGTCGTCACAATACAGTTACGATACAGAATTTCACCGACAAAAATTAGGAGCATTTGAACCTGTACCTCTGTTGATTTAGTTCGGACAATCGTGATGACGGGTGCACAAAAATCTTGTGAACTTGATCCAACTGCAACATCACTGCTACTTGAATGTTTAGATCCAATATTGCCTTCACTAACTGATGTTATTAATATTTCTCTCATCCGGGGAATTCCCATCATTTCTCAAAACTGCCAACGCAAAGCCTTTGATGAAGAAACCAACACTTGACCATAACAAGTTTTAGAACTACCGCCCTGTTTCTAAACCCCGTTCATATAAAAAAGTATCTTTTACAAAGTTGTTCTAACTCATCCTGTATCTCATCTGAATGCAAAAAGTCTTTTTCTAGAAATGTACAGACTGCACATCGCACCTGCCATAGCACTGAAACTACTCTTCTGAAAGTATTTAATTACATTATCTCTGCTTTGGATAGCAAAACACATGTATTTGGCATTCACAAGACTGCCTTACAGTGGTTTAAATCCTAATCAGTCAACATAACACCAATTTTATCTGAAAATGGAATAAACACTCCACCCCAGTCGATCTGTGTTATGGTGTTCTAGAGGGGTCGGTTCTGTGACCTGTTCCCTTCATTCCATACACTCAGCCACTCTCAAGTGTCATAGATTATCACCCAGTGTCTCGCCAATTGTACGCTGATGACATCCAAATATACAAGTCTAGCCACCAACTGAAGTTGATGCTACCATCCAATGACTATAGAGGTGCATTTCTTATGTAAAATCATGGATGACATGGGACACGCTGCAGACGAATGAGGATAAAACTGAGGACATTCCGATCACAACATAAACACTCTTCTCATTCACATCATTTACCTAACACAATAAATATCAGCAACACCAACATTAAAATCACACAATCAGTACGAAACCTAGGTATTACTCTAGACAGTACTATCACATTGCACCAATATGTCATGAACATATGCAAGGCTGCATATCTTGAGCCGAGACGCATCAGATCCATTCGCAAATATCTTTCAGTTGATTGCACTAAAACACTTGTATGTATATTAGTACTTTCAAGACTGGACTATTGTAACTCAATTCTGTCTGGTTCGTCACAAAATCTACTCCATAAACTTCAACAAGTTCAAAACACAGCTGCTATAAACATCTTTAGAGTACCATGATCAGAGCACACCTCCCCACTGCTCTGTATAGTGGTTATCCCTTCAATCCAGAATCAAACACAAACTGTGTTCTCTGTGCTACGTTTCACTGACGGACTCCAGTCTAACATACCTATCTGGCCTCACCCATGTATATACGACAGCAAGATACTTACGCTCCTTTTCTGACAATTCTACACTCACTGTTCCCACTATGAAAACGAAGTCATATGGACAAGGCTATTTTGCATTGCAGGGCCCAGGAATGTGGAACGAATTGCCCATTGACATTAGACACAAAGACATTGTGATCACTTTCAAGAGTGATCTTAAAGCATATTTTTCGCTGCAAGAACGACCTTAAAGACCTAATAATGTTTTGTACCTTAGAAATGTTCAGCATGTTTTATGTTTTCCAATTTCAAGGTTTTTGCTTTTTGTTTTTCTGTAGTCATATCATTGGTAATGTTGTATAGCAGTTAAGGCTTCTAACAATTAGACGTTATTGTAAGTCCTCATTATTATTAGTAATAGTAGTGTTGTTGTTGTTGTTGTTGTTGTTGTTGTTGTTGTTGTGACATGAAATAGGAGCACTTTCCCCAGTACTTGGAATACCACTTACTGTAGCGCTAGGAGGATCATAATATGCTTCTTCTTTTGTTTTCAGAACACTTTTAAAAATCTGGACCATCCTTATCATGAGGACTTCTAAAGATAATCTTCGTTAAGTCCATGATGTTTTCGTAACATATCAGAACAAAATTTCAAATCATCTGCAGTATATTTAGATAGTTGATCATCATCAATATCGTTAATTTTTCATCGGTTCCTAGCAATCGACTTGTATTAGTATTATTTTTATAAAACACATCAGTCCAGTGCTTTAGACTTGACATATTTTATTCCATACGTCGGTCTTAACATTTTATTTTCTATTTTCATAAGTCGCAACAACAAGTGCTGGAAACTCATTTGGATCAGTTATAATAGTTGGTCAATTCGCCGTCTCTGCTGCTCAAACTAAGATATAAGAATTAAAACATTAAACTGGTGCTATGTATATTTAATACAATTGTTTGGTTTTTTATTTTCATTACATACTATTGCAATGTAACATTGACCTTGTCTAAACATTAGCTCATGTCTGCATGAATTGTCTTTTTTTATTTATTCCTTGTAAATAACTAACACAGAGTTAAATTATTATATATTTGTTCGGTCTTAATATGAGGATTATTATTAATAGAAGTAAATATGTTTATTTGGGTCAGGGTTCGGACCTTTCTAAGTGAATTTTACAGGTTATGGTTATTGATTTTGTAAACATAGGATCATTCTAGAAGGTTATTTTCCATTTTTCAGAAAATGCTAATTGTGACTAGTCAAGCGGAGAACCATAAGCAGCAGAGAATGTGAATCGGACAACTTTTTGCGACTTTTTTGATTGAAGTCTCAAAACTGCAAATAGAGCCTTCCTGCGAAATCTCATATTTTAAGCAAAAAAAAAATAAAGTCTCCATTTGGTAAATAGAACCTTATTGATTTCTTGCTTAAAACATGAATTTGCGCGGGTGATACTCTATTCGCGTAACCATAAAACGTTACAACGTCGTTGTCACGCACATTCTCTGCTGCTATGGGTTAATAATTCTTTTACGATTTCAACCGAATATTTGATCAAGTCCGATACGATATCGTGTTCGAGGGTCATGTAAATTTATTGTTATAAATCCGTGCGGAGTCGACTGAGCAGCGCTAAAGAAATTTCTAAATTGATTGAAGTCCATATCAGAACACCATGTCTGCCAAATATTTCGTAGCGTATGTGTATCAACGCCGTTGAATACGGCAAGAATATTACAGTTATCTCTGATCACTTTTGGAATCTGAGTGTAGCGTTGAGTTACATATATCACGTCAGTATTTTTGTGCCTTCCTCTGGAAAAGATCCTAGCTGGTTTTTTTGTTTATCTAACATTACATCATCGTATGCAACTAAATTGTTGATACTTCCATCGAGGTCTTCTACTGATGGTGCCTCGTCAATATCTGTAATAAGTTCAATAATATTCTCACCGGCAATCTTTGAAGCGTTTTCATCAAAATCTTTTAGCACTTCATAGCATCGTTGATCATCTACGCTAGGAGCAAATAAATACAACTTATCCCACTTCATCCATCTCATTATTAAATTGAGCAACAATTGCGTCTTGCCGGATCCAGATGGCCCAATTATAATTGCGCGGATAGAGTTTGGTAGCGCTGCATGATGCTTAACTGGTTCTCTTGTTTTAGTCGCTGAAAAATCAATTATATTCATATCTTTATACATAAATTATGGATCTATATTGTGTGAAGTGTAAAACGCGTACTGGCACAAATGATGTGACGACGATTACAACGAAAAATGACAGACCAGCACTTACTGGTAGATGTGCAACATGTGGTATAAAAAAGTTTAGATTTGTTTCCCTTGATAAAATCATGGATTTAAAAACAGACGAGGAGGTGATATTGCAGCCAAGTTAGCAAAACTCCCTGGAACACCGTGGGCAAAGTATCCAGGAGAAAAGCACCTTCCATGATATAGCTACTGTGGCCCCGGAACACGATTAGATATCAGACTTGATGAACAAAACCATCCTCGACGTGGTGAAGAACCAATAAATGCTATTGATAAGGCGTGTCATGCTCATGATGTTGCTTATAAAAGCAGCAATTTGCAACACAGACATCTTGCAGATGTGAAAATAATTCATGCATTAAATGCTATTCCTGATAAAACTTTCAAAGAAAAATTGGCTTCATGGTTGGTAAAATTAGCTATGAAAGGCAAATTGATGATGGGTGCTGGTAATTAATAATATGGAATCTATTTATTATTCTCCAAAAGGATACTGGCGGGGTAAAGCAGCAATCAATAAACTCGCTAGCGCTGCAAAAGTGAAAAAAACCACTGCGGCTAATTGGTTATCCAAACAGGCGATATGGCAAATTTATCTACCACTGCCTAAACAAATTAATTACTCGCATTTTGATGTGACTGTCCCTAATGAAGTTCATCAGGCTGATATATTATTTTTACCTCATGACAACGGTTACAAACATGCGTTAACTGTAGTTGATATTGCGAGTCGATACAAACAAGCAGAGCCGTTAAAAACAAAGTCGGCCACTGAAGTAGCTTCTGCATTTGAAAGGATTTATCGAAAGGGTCTTCTGCGTTGGCCAAATCTATTACAAGTTGATCCTGGCAAGGAATTTTAGGGTGCAATGTTATCAACAATGAAACATCATAATGCCACCATCAGACGAGGACATACTGCGTTACATCGCGATCAGGCAATTGTTGAACGATTTAATCGGACAATTTCTGAGCGATTATTTGGATATCAATACGCAAAAGAATTCATCCAAGAAAAAAGATCTCGTGAATGGGTCAAAAGGTTACCAGGGGTAGTTGCAGCGCTCAATAACGAGATTAGTAGAACAATTAACATGAAACCTATCAACGCGATTAAAAAGAAGTCTATACCTAAAATGGAAATTCGAAGAATTTCACAAACTGATTATAGCGTTTCCCAACCAATTCTTGGTAGTAATGTCACTTTTAGGTATTTATACGAACCAGGAGAGCTTGAAGGTGGCAGAAAAAGGGCTACTGATCCTATTTGGAGTGTTACTGCACACAAGATATCTACTATAACACGATCAACTGGTAGACCTCCAATCTATAAATTGGATTCAACTGCCCCTCAGCGGGGTTTTACACGCGAACAATTACAAGTGATTCCTGACGATACT
The DNA here is from genome assembly GCA_030141615.1 of Unio pictorum. Lineage (NCBI taxonomy): Eukaryota > Metazoa > Mollusca > Bivalvia > Unionida > Unionidae > Unio > Unio pictorum. The sequence continues at coordinate 3,444,841 of JARLTB010000117.1, read as the reverse complement.
CAATTACTACCGCGGGGTCTTAACTAGCGCCGTTGCGTCTATTACACTCAAGACAAGTCAACATCACATTGTTTCTGACATGACCGAGACTGTTATTTTTTCTGTCTACGGTAAATTGGCGAGGATCTTTATCCGAATACTGCCAACGCATTATACAATTGCAACTTGCGCAGTGATTATTCTGTTGTTGCTTCAAAGTGATTATTAATTCAGCATCAATGTCAAATTCTCGTTGGTTTTTTTTGTCTTGTTGTTTGTAACCGGAGAGTTTTTTATCAATAATTTTAGCATCAACGATGCTAGCATCATCCATTGTGGTGTCATCATCGAAAACAATTCTTCGGAGTTGATTTATTCGCCGTACTCTGGATACTGCGAGATAGACTAAATTCGACCATTCGATGCGATTATCCACCATCCAAACAATTGTATCTGATATAGTCAGTCCCTGTGAAGAATGTATTGTTGCTGCGTAACCTAGCGTCCACGGGGAATTATTAGCACGCAATGCATCTTCAACGACGCTGATATCAACCAACACAATATCATTTAGCACTAAATTCTGTCTTTGAAATCCTTCGGATTTTGGTCCTGGAATATCAACTTCTATATTCTGTTTTCGTGTATCCTATGGCCTATAACAAAGGGGTACAGGAAGTGTTGCAAATATTTCTTTATGCGTTTCAAATAATTTCATCTGAAGTGTGTCTCTGACTATTTTTCTACTTGCAATTATCAAATCGGTTGGTCTCCACGCCTCCCAAAAATCATTCATGGGAGTTTCTGAAATTTTTTCACGCGCTATTTCACATTGGATTTTATCCGGTTGTAATCTAATTAGCGCTTTGAATTCTCGTAATTGTTCGTCAAGTGATCTATAATCAGTGGTAATTTCTTCATAATAGTCTACAAAATCCTTTAGCCATTCATGTGGGGATGCACCGACAAATGGTGGTGGTTGGCCGTGATCACCGCACATGATGACTTTTGTATTTTTCAATAACAACCACTCAAGAAATGTTTGTAATATTTTCAACGATACTGTGCATATTTCATCAAAAATTATGATTTCAGGAATGAATTTATCACCCATTCGATCAGGGGTCCATTCATCGCCTTTCCATCGAAAGAAACTATGATAAGTACAGACATTTACCCCTCGTTGTTTCATCTCTCTGGCGAGTCTGTGAGTGGTGTTAGCACAATCATGTTTGATTTTGAAACGCTAGCGTGAAAATCCGTAGGATTTTTCCCACGATATAATTCAATTGCACGAGTTGTCTTTCCTGACCCACCACAACCGTTTAAATAAACTGTCTTGTATCCACATATTGGATCAGATACCGGTGGTGCATTAGAAAATTCTGATTGAATCTCATCACACTTTAAGTACTTTTCATCCATGGTAACATCTGCCGATTCACAATACTCATATAGCGTTTCCTTTTTAAATCTCCAACATCCCCAATTTGCCTCCGGATCTGTGAATTTAGCTACATCTGATTTGTATTTATTGTGGATATACATAGAATCAGTGGCTACTTTAACTGCGGTATTAGGAAATCCATTTATCATCGAAAATAAATTGATAGAAGCATAAGCTAGCATAGAACTTCTCAAATGCGTATATTGTTTACTATACCCATCACAATAGGTAACAATTGTACATAATCGTCTTCCATCGGATAGGAAAGCGTCTTTACGATTTACAAGTTTTCCCTGTTTCGTTAAATCCGTTACAATAAAATCGTATTCAGCGACGTCTATGATCAACCGCGAAGAATATTTTGCATTGTCGTATCTTCCACCCTGGGTAAATTTCAAATAACTCCTTAGACCAATTCATGATTTGTTCTTCATTGAAATCTGGAAACTGTTTTCGCTGTTCGCTAATTATACGATCTAAATCGGGTTGTGGTAGCCAAACTTCTTTCTGAGCTCGATAGCATATAATAGCTTCACTAACAATCAACGATATTAGCATATCACAATCAATCATATATCGTAGTAACTCTATTGGCATCCACGCCTTTTCATGTCTACCAAGCCAAAAATAACTACACGGATGTAACCCTGTAGCGAATTCGAATGATATCACACGAGCGAATCCAGTTAAATCAAAATCAGGCAATGGACCATTAATCGCAACACGAGTCATTTCATGCATGGGGTGTCCAAATCGTTTAAAATAGTTACTACATTCTCCATACCCGAGAAAACTTCCAGGATAACACGTGGATATATCAATTGAAATCATACCGTCACGATGGTATTTTGTATTCCACAGCCCTCCGTGGAAATATTCGATGCAGCTCAATTTAACATCTTCGAGAAAATCACTTCGTGTTAGACGCCATGAGTTTTTTTCTCTTGCAAAGTGAGCTACCACTGATGGAATAGTAAAACTATCCGTTAATAGTTTTTCATGGAATCTCTAAGGTGAAAAATCATTAGCAATTTTTCTCATTCTAGTATCTAACTCTTCAACGCAATATAATTCACCATTTGGTCTTACAAATTGATCAAATCCTGATTCGGAATCAGCACTACTAGTGACCACACTGACACAGGATCATCTTTACACAACGTATGAATAGCATCAAATAATTTCTCTTCATAGAAAACATCCCTGAGGAATTCTTCGGGGATATATCTCACGGTTCTATCTCGTGGAAATATTGTTACTGCAGGTGTCAACGCGTGTTCGCTATGATCAATAATTTGTATTGGCGCTCCTTTTGATTTATATTTTGATTCGTGTACTACTTCCCTGGTTATTGTCGTTACTGATATTGGGAATCTTAATAATGTTTCTAACTTAGCTATATCCTGAATTGTTGCCCCATGTTGTTTCACTGTCAGTTCCCATTCATTTATTTTTTTGCGTCTTAGATCAATCAATTTATTTCCCCGGGATGCATTTGTGAAGTGTTCTAATATTCGTTCTGCAACACAATTCAACCTTGAATCCGACGAAGAATATTTCATTCGTGCTAGTTTTGCAATATCAGGTTTATCATTTAGCGGATATATCCCATAAACAACTGCTGTTACAGGATAAGATCTCTCGTAATACGGTCTATCAATTCCAGTCAGAATTCCTGGTTTGCAATTTCGACTCACAATGATAATTTTTGTATCCTTAAGAATTGGTTCGTATTTATCCCTGATAATCCATTCTCCTTCTTGCTGGATAATGAATTTTATTCTGAAAAAATAATTTCCCTCGTCAAATTGTGAAATTATCTCAGCTGCTCTTTCGTCGTTCATGGTAGCATCGATGTTATGGATAATTCGAAATGTCGACCAAGTATGAGATGCACCATCGTGGTAAAATGTATTAAAACAATTACGAATTTTACCCAATATGGTTCTATCATCTATTAGATGCTTTGGTATATCATAGACTCTATCTAAATTGAATTTAGCATGTTTTCAAGGCGTAATTTTTGATAATCTCTCGAATTCTTTCATGTTATAATTAAAACAAGTATTTAAATAAAGAATTTTTTATATAATGAATCACTGCAAATGGCTTATGATTGGATCAATAAACCCGTGTAACAAATCATGTAGAGGTGAATTATGTGTGCACCATTTACAGAGCGTTCGCCACGGGTCTAAAGGCCCTACCCCTTGCTTAGTTTGTCACGTTGGGGTCAGGGGAAAATCGCAATTATGTATAGATTGTGGCGGCAAACGATACAGAAGAATAAAACGCTACTATGACAAACGAATCATTGACGACAACGTCAACGTCATAAAGACCCCACAAGATTACATTCAAAGATTTATAATTAAATTAGAAAAAGTATTATGAGTGATGATGATGATGATAATGCATATCAGAGTCTATATGGATAAGAATCGCAGTATAAAATTAATTTAATTTACTGTATTTTGTGTGTACGGCAAACACTGAGAATCCCAATATTGTGTCACGTTTCAATAATATTTCTGTGGATTAAGAGAGATAATTCGTTTAGGTATATCGGCGAGTACGAAGTTATGTTATCACGTGATTGTACTGGTTTTTTTCCCACGGTTTGTAAACAAATCAAATAATGACCACCACTAGTCTGATGGCCACCATTAGTCTGTAAACTCACTGATAATACTCTATTGTTTTACATGAATGCAATTTTTAACATTGAGTGAACTACACCAGACAATGTATATGGCTGACCTAGATTTGGAACGTGATCGTATTTCATTGACGCGTGGCACACGCGTGACTGTTGATGTCTGATAGAGCAATATCAAGTGCAGTTTGTAAATGCGAGGAACGTATTTCACTTTCATGTAAGGCGATTTTGAATGGCATGTAACCGTTAATAAAGGTATTGATAAATATTGTGTAAAATACACAATTCTTTCTATTTATTACCCATACGCGTACGTTGAATCTTCGATTTTTAATTTCATGTGATATATGTTAAAATCTATCATTCTTACAGACAGGAACAGTGGTCTAAAAGGTATCGTGTTTGGCTTGTACACCCAGACAATTTATCCACCAAATGTTCGCGCCCCATAGCAGACAAATTGTCTGATGGTGAAACGAAAGATGTTTTTTTTCTATTTAATTAAGGGGGGGGGGAGGGCGTCTTCTTTGTGTGCATTTACATTAACATGCAATCCATGATATCAAGTTTACGGTAGCGTGGGTTGTCGTTTTTACAACTTACGCAACCATGAATTTGATTTCATGGGTTGCATGTTGATGTGAATGTAAACATATACATGCCCTAAAATAAATAACAACCATGGATGTAATTAGCTCTCCGTCACATTTGGGTAGCCCCGTATGGTGTTCAAAATGAATTACCGGCCAAAAGAAACGGGTCATAGGGTCAAATTGAAAATTAAAAATCGAAGATTTTCAAAGCAATAGAAAGAACCCTATGAAAGACATAGCGGCCTATATCAAGGGGGCCAAATGACTGACAATCGCTCATCATGGTTGTTATTTATTTTTGCGAAATATATTTATTTTTGAAAAATATATTTATATATAGAATAAATTCTGCATTTATTTTTGAAAAATATATTTATATAAAGAATGAATTCTGAAAATAGATTTATATACAGAATGAATTATGCATTTATTTTTGAAAAATATATTTATATTTATGTACAGAATGAATTCTGCATTATTTTTGAAAAATATATTTATATTTATATACAGAATGAATTCTGCATTTACTTTTGAAAAATATATTTATATACAGAATGAATTCTGCATTTATTTTTGAAAAATATCTTTATATTTATATACAGAATGAATTCTGAAAATATATTTATATACAGCATGAATTCTGCATTCATTTTTGCAAAATATATTTATATTTATATAAAGAATGAATTCTGAAAATAGATTTATATACAGAATGAATTCTGCATTTATTTTTGAAAAATATATTTATATTTATATACAGAATGAATTCTGCATTTATTTTTAAAAAATATATTTATATTTATATACAAAATGAATTCTGCATTTATTTTTGCAAAATATATTTATATAGAGAATGAATTCTGAAAATATTAATCGCTCATTTATTTTTGCAAAATATATTTATATACAGAATGAATTCTGCATTTATTTTTGAAAAATATATTTATATACAGAATGAATTCTGAAAATATATTTATATACAGAATGAATTCTGCATTTATTTTTGAAAAATATATTTATATACAGAATGAAATCTGCATTTATTTTTGAAAAATATATTTATTTTTATAATTGTAATTACAATTAAAGGTATAATAATTATATACAAAATGAATTCTGAAAATATTAACCGTATTATAAATGAAATAAATAAATTAAAAAATCAAAGAATTCAATTATCGGAGGGTTTGGATTCTGATCAAATTTTGTCAGACTTTGAAGACATTAATTTTGCACAAATAAATATACACTTTCGAAAAAATATTCTCTAATAAAACGGATACAGAACTCTATCCGTGAGAGTTTAGTTTATCATGAAGATGTTAGTGTGTTTGTACCATTATGTACGGTCGTAGAAGCTGTTAGAAAACAATTAGGGGCCGAATATGAACAAAAATAAACTATTTAATTCCAAGGCGAAACAGATAAAAAATCTAATTGAGCAAAACGCAGTCTAGGTAAGTTTCTATACCATGAATATTTATTTATTTTTTCACAGATGGTGGGGTAGTTTTTTTTACCAAAATGGTAATTGAAATTGCTTTGAAAATCTTTGAGTTTCAATTTAACAATAGTGATACTCTTTCAATATGATAGGACAATCCTTAATTACTCGAAACGCGAAAGAGAGATTATCCGCGCTTAATAAACTCATCCCAATTCGTGATAGTGACCGTGAAAAATTACAACAACGACAGCTCCTTCAGACTGATTTTACAGAAAGCTCTGAACAACTTTTTTCCCTATAACTACAACAACCAAACAACGAAAATATAGCAAAAGGAACTAAATAAACAAAACAATCATTAAAAACACTTCCTCAGGATATATCAACTAAACTCGAAAAATTTCAAGTACATAGTGGACCACCTAAATCTATTATATTTACCGATAGCGCTAAAAAAAACAAATTCTCAACGACGATATAGACAATTTAGGTGAATTTGCTGCTAACAGCTATGATTCACAAGAGAAGTTTTTCACGGACAATTATACGAATTATAGAATGTCACATAATGAATGGGCTGATATATTGTATGAAATAAATACTGGGAATTTAGATAGAAGGATGAAGGAATACATAGACTTCAAGAGCAAATTTCGATTCCAAATAATACAGCAAAAACAAGACCCATACGATGAGGAGGAGGAAGTTCTGGGGAGTGGAATTTCAGGGAAAAATCGAAGATTTTCAGGTCTAGTTGGAAACACTAGCGTTGGAAACTCTTCGAGTTTCTGTCCTGGTAATATTCTCAGCGATAAAACACGATTAGAAGTTCTCATCGGAGGAAAACGAGCTGGAAATAACTCTCCAGAAATAATTAATGAAGCAGCTGATATCTGCAGGCGGTTATTTCAAGGTGGTATCATGGATATTGCAACATATCGAGATTTCATTAACGAGTTAGCGGAAAATCATACTGATTATTACAGCGACTAAGTCGAAAATTATTTGGATTGGAAATTGCAAGCAATGAAAATCCGTAGATAAATAGTAATTAGAAAACACTAGTATTTAGAAATAGCTAGCAATTTCAGAATAAGATGATCATACACTACAACCATGAAAAACCAATCAGCGTCTATGTGGTAAACTCACGATTGCCTGTTTATAGCACGTACTACGAAGATGGTTTCGGTGATACAATTGCAGGGTTATTTACAAGAATGGCCCCAAAAGTGATGCCGTTGGCTAAACAATTAGGAATGAAAGCAATTGATGTTATTTGTGATAAGGGTATTAGTGCTGTTGGAGATCATGCCGAAAAGGAATTTTCTGCAGCAAAGGATAAAATAACATCATTGGTGCGACGACGAAAAAAGCAACCAGTTGTACTGCCATCTACAACAGTGATGCCTGCAAGTGTCAGCAAAGCAATAAATAGCGCAATGGAAGAAAAATTAGCATCATTAGTGGCTACACCGGTGACTCCATCACTTGTTGTACAAAATAGCGCTATCATGAACGCGATAACAGGAAGTGGTTTGAAACCAAAAAGAAATTCGAAAAATTTTCAACGACGATGATGATTACAAAGAGTTAAAACGCTAGCGTTTCCAATTAAAAACACTAATGTGAATAATAATAATAATGTTCAAAAAAACAGCTGATCCGGCGTTGGATTTAGATGATTCTGTCCGCGATTATCAATACTATTCCTATCATGCTATACAACCCAACCTAAGATCGCGAATTGAACTTCAAGTTCAAGATACCAGTAAATACTTTTTACCGTGTGAGGCGTTTATTGAAATTGAGGGAGAACTCGTAACAAATGTTGCAGCTGATACACCATATGCAGATGACCCAAATATCCGAGTTGGGTTCGTCAACAATGGCATAATGGCGTTATTTGAAAGTGCAAGATATCTCATTGATGGAAAGGAAATTGAATCAATAGACCGTGAGGTTGATGTTGCAACAACAATAATCGGGCTAGCAAGATATTCTGATGATTATACAAGGTCGGCTGGCCCGTCTATGATGTTTGCAAAAGATATTAATAATCACGCTGATCACATTAATCATACTAGGGTAAAAGCAACACGAGATACCGCAGTTGATCCAGCACCAGCCGGATATACTAGACCGGCTGGTACCTTTGATGTCGTAGATATTAATCGCAATATCAATCTAGGGTTTGCAACACGAGTAGCAACGTTGCAAGGACAGCGTCGACAATTTTCATGTACAATTCCGTTGCATAATATTTTCGGATTCTGCAGAAACGTCCGAAAAGTTATTTACGGAGCTAAACACACAATCGCGTTAGTGCGAGAAGGCAATGATGCAATCTGGCATGCTAATGGTGTTGCTGATGGTAAAGTTGTTTTAACTAAATTGGTATTGTGGATGCCAGTAATGACCCCATCAATTACCACAGAGCAGCGGCTACTTTCATTTATGGACACAGGTGGTAAATCATTGATAAGTTGGCTAACAACAATAACTGATGCCAAAGAGGATAATGTAGATGGTACATTTACATGGCATTTGGCATCAAAACAAGGCGTTTCAGCTCCACGTCATATATGTATTGCGCTATAGAATCGGAATCGATTAGGCTCCCAAGAACATAGTCATATGATATTTGATCAATTATGGGTAAAGGATGTTTCGCTGAGAATAAACGGACAACAGGAACCATCCGAGGATATACAGCTTGATTATGACAGCAACCACATAGCACGTGTGTATCATAGAATGCTGTCATATATGGGTCGTGATCAAAATGTTGATACTGGTTTACAAATATCACAACTTGATTTCAAAAGCCTCTATCCGATTTATTACTTTTCGCTGGAACATCTTGATTTAACAAGGCAATTTGTTGTTGATATACATTTTCGAGCTCATATAGCACCCCCTGGTGGTGTTGCTGTCCCTAATTATAGAGCGGTTGCTGTCATTCTCAGTGATAAATCAATGTTGTTAGAAGGAGTTGGCGGACGAATGAGACTTATTGATGCACCTGTGGAAAATATATGATGGAAAATCCTTCGGATTTTTCCAAAAATATGTAATTGAAACTTTATAGCAATTAGATCAATCTGTATTTGTATAATGTCGTATAGTAATAGTAATATAAAAAACTTCAGAGGTGTCTTTATGAAAGATCAGTTGCCGACACAACCAAACAACGCTGAAACCGGTATCATTAATCCCGATAACAGCACCGGACCTGGAACTCACTGGGTTGCATACGCGATTGATCCACGTGGGACTATTTATTTTGATTCATATGGATTAGCGCCTCCGAAGGAATTTATGTGTTATATTGAAAATTTACGAAAGAGATTTTCAGTTTGGTATTCTACGTTACCAACACAAACGATGATTGATCCACCAATATGCGGCCGTGAAGTATTAAATGTCCTTGATGCTATTTCAACATCTGGAAAACCACCTGATAATGTCGTAAATGAATACACTAATAATCTCTGGAAATCGAAGCTATTTTAGAGAGAGAAAGAGTTTTACATTAACATGATTGATATTTGGCGAAGACCTCTATCAGCGCTGAAGAAACCAACCACAGAAACATCTGCAACCGGTGATATAAAAAAAATAATCGAAGATGAAATCGCTGAGACGTTGAATTTAGCAAGTGTTGATCCCGGGGAAATAGTTGTATTTCAAGATCGCCAGGGCAAATTGAAAACCAGTAATGTGTCATTGGATGACATTTTAACACGACAACGTAACGCCGTTGAAAACGCTATTGCGTTATATTCCAATGATGGCAAACTTAAACCTGGGGCACTTATGTCTACAATTACAGATAAATTCACCGAATACAATAAAGAATTTGACGATCATTTGAAAAATTACAACAATTTTCGTAGAAATGTCGTTCATAAGTTCTTTGGATCCCCGATTGTAGTTACACCATCTATCGCTGAAATTAATACGTTTATGGATGATCAAAATGCCAACATTAACCGCAGAAATGAGTTATTTGCGCTCAGTTTGAGATTCTTCGGCGATGAACATTTAATACCAGTTAAACCCGCTGACATGATATACACGTTAAAAAAAATCGAACAAGCGTTTGTAGAACTTCGAGATGCCCGCAGATTAAAAATTCCGAATCACAACGATGAAATTAAAAATGTTGTGTATACGACGGCCGGTTGAATTTTCGATTGAGTTAAAAACACTCAAACTCAGCTCAGTTACATATTTCGTGGTGGTTTGGGGTATATTGAGGGAATTTATCGATTTACAATAATATCTAACGAACATTTTAATATAACATGTACCGATTTAAAAAATGTAATTTTAGGAACAGGTGTTAACACAGTAATGTTTAAATCTAATCCAATTGAAGTACTTTTTAAAATAAGTGCGGTTAGTGGTAGAACAGTTAGATTAACGATGCCGTGGGTGATAGAATATGTAGCAGAGGTACCTGTACCTGAACCTGAAAATCCCGTACCTGAAGATAAATAATCCCGCAATTCAATGATGAACATTTAAAATAATGGAATCGCCAGAAACACTTGCGTTTCCATCCAGTTACAGATACAACACTGTACGGGAATATGCCGCATCGCTAAAATCACTTTCTGAACAATATCACACGAAGATTAAAAAATATCGCAGAAGAATAACCGCCATTGACGTTACAGTATATTCAGTATCGGGGATATTGGCAGGTAATGGTGTTATTTTATCGTCAGTAACAATGATAGCCCCGATTGCTGTTCCAATTGCGTTATCTGCGGTAACAACACTTGGAGGGGTTGCAACTGCAATTACAACAAAATTATCATCGTGTTCACAAATAAAATTACGTGAATATTTATCGCGTTACACATTTGTGTCAGATGCGTATTCGCTGTTGTCTTCGATAATTTCAAAATCACTTGATGACACATTAATATCCGATAGTGAGTTCTCAGCGATGGTATGATTCTGCGATGTCAAAATTAGAGCGACAACATGAGTATAATAACAATGACAACACCGCAGGAATTACTTCAACGAATAGTGGAGAAGACAAATCCAGTACAAACAAGCATGATATCAATAACATCAACGATATCAGATAGTGAGTTCTCAGTGATGGTAAGTATTTATGATTCCGCGATGTCAAAATTAGAAATACATCATGAGTATAATAACAATGACAACACCGCAGGAATTACTTCAACAAATAGTGGAGAACACAAATCCAGTACAAACAAGCATGATATCAATAACATCAGCGAATCCAGAATTCAGTGTGAATTTCCCTATTCCGATTCCCGTGAAGGAAATCACGCTAGCAAAACTACGAGTGTATCACAGTTGGCCTAATATTAGGTCAGCACCATTTTGGTGGTCAACAACCGAATAATTCCTTGGTATTTGCAAATAAGAATCGCAAAGACCGGACTCCAGACTGGAACGTTGTTTCGATACCAACCGGATCATACCAAATTGAACAAATCAATGCTGTATTAGAGCGTAGAGTAAAATCGATTACTGGAAAAGAATCAAAAATCGCTATAACGGTTCATGAGTTCTATTAGAACCGTACTAGGATGGGCTGAAATCCCATCTAGACGAGAAACCGTTAATTTACCACCTGAACCACAAAACTCTGATTATATCACCGACAGGATAAAATCTAATAATCCAGTAAAAAGCTATATAGATCACAGAATTACTACAGATTTTTTTGGTATCCATATCGATATAGGTAGAAGAGAGAAACATCATTTTGTTAACGAATCTAAAATTATTGAAAATTTCACAGCAATGAATAATGATTTTTCACTGTTGTTAATACCTCTTAAATCCGGCACTCTCACCCGAGATGAATTTATCAGCGTCGTAGAAACATGCAACAAAATTATCGACGATATGGAAACATTTAATTTGAAAATTATTCAGGGTATATTAGATGATGATGAACCCCTATCGAAAACAACATTTTCAACAGACTATATAATCCCCGTCAAAGATATTCCAACATTCAAACTACCAGGATATAACGTACGAGAACTAAAAAAAACTTCTCAGTGACACCATCGATGTTGGTTTTAAAATAATTCATCATGCATGGAAAAAAACAACGTCACCGGAAATAAAAATCCTCAAACATAATAATAACCCAGATGGTGGCGGCAGGCATATTGCTCCTCAAAATGTGAAAATTTCATCGGTGATTGCGCTCAATTTAGTATGTGATATTATCGAAGGAAGCTATCAAATACATCTCGAACGATCAAATCAAGCTCAGCAAGGATATATTCTATATTCATTTGCACCAACAGCCCCTCCAGGATTTCTAATAATTGAGGATCCAACTAATCCAGTCTATATGCGATGTCATAATGATTCGCTAACTAGAATTAATTTCAAACTCACTGACCAGTCTAATAATCTGATTGATTTACAAGGCGAGGTTTTACAAATTAGTCTGTTTGTGAAATCCTAAAAGGATTTTCGTTCTAAGACTTTCATCGTAGTAAAAGAATTATTAACCCATAGCAGCAGAGAATGTGAGTGATAACGACGTTGCGACGTTTTATGGTTACGCGAATAGAATATCACCCGCGCAAATTCATGTTTTAAGCAAGAAATCAATAAGGCTCTATTTACCAAATGGAGACTTTATTTTTTTTTTTTTGCTTAAAACATAAGATTTCGCAGGAAGGCTCTATTTGCCGTTTTGAGGAGTTTATCAAAAAAGTCGCAAAAAGTTGTCCGATTCACATTCTCTGCTGCTCCATATAACCTTGCAATTGTGAGGAATTGTTCATTCGTTCTTTAACATCTTGCACTTGAATGTTGTAATATGTTGATCAGTTGGGTTGAATTTTTTTTTCTTCAGACTTTTTTGCATTCAAGTGATTTTTTTCTCTGCAAATGCAAAAGTGCTCTGACAAATTTCTTGTGAAAAGACATTCACTGGAATTTATAATAAATTTAAACCTGAAATTATATCTCTCTGTGATTCTACAACAGACTGTTTACAGATCAACACTTTAGTAGTTACCACAGACACCACATTGACTTCCGCTTAAGAATTTTTTCTGGAATTTTAGTTTAAAACCTTTGGACGTTAAATTACTAGGTATTTAGTCTGTAATTTATTGATTACTTTGGACTTATTTCGCAATATCGTAAGCTGTTTTTCTTCTCATTTTTACACTGCATTCTATAGAAACAATTTATTTTTAAATTATACAAAGTTTGTTGTATTTCACTCTTTCCTGTTCCTTTTTTTTTAAGCATAAACTCGTAAGTATAAAAAAAAAAATATTTCAAATAAATGAGTAAAAAAATACATTAATAGAATAAAGCAGAATAATCAAATTTATTTTGAATGAAAAGATCAAATACAATATGCCACTGTTACACAATAAAGCTAGATCATTTTCTATTTACGTCATTTTTTCTAACCATCAATGTAAAATCGCTTGACAGTTTCCAAAAATTGATTTTCATCCATCTGTAACATTGATGAATATCACAAATATCCATCTCTAACTCGACATGCTTTGCCCTTTCGTTCCTGTCTAACACTGGAGAACGTAAGGCTGCCAGTGTCACCTTTTCAAAGTAAACTTACGTGAATTTTTTTGAGGCGGATTTTTTATCAGTATATTCATCTCCTAAGGGCCATGACTGTAATAATTTTTCCTGAAATCACTGAATGACCACCCATATATAAACTTCACATTTGCATTAAACCTTCACAACTGCGTGGTTTCTCCTTGTTGGATTTCCGTAACGTAGCTCCAGCATGTAAATGCTATAGAATACAAATCATCACTCAAACAACAAATACAGGAACTATGTCCTACCGTATCCCTGAGTCCCTCAGATCAAAACCAGCTTTCAGCTGCATCACTCCACCATATTTACCATTGTAGTAATAATAAAAGTCGTCTCCATATAATAGAACAATCCCTTATACATCATTCCATTGCATAAACGTATCAGTCTATATCACAAATATATTTCGAGGTGCAAATTACACAATCAGTTAGCACAGTTAGATTTAATACGAACTATATCCCATCCACATCATCGACTTCCCATACGCAGACCACCGATCACTGAATAAAGGCACCGATTATTCTCGCTTAAACAAATATCATTCAATACGCAGACAACCGATCACAACAATCTTATGTAAATTCAACAAAGGATTCCTTGGATATAGTACCATATTTTGTTATTGTAGTGTAAGCTGTTAATCATTCGACTCCGTATGAACTTGGCTTGGTGGTACATCTTGTAGACAGTACAAGTATTTGATTATGCAAAAAGGATCAATGCATTTATATACAATACACTGCTTCTGTCTAAATATCTTCACGAATGGAAAGTCACTTTCATGACTTCTTTGTGTCAAGGATCCCTCACGGTACCTTTCCATTGAAGTTTGTTTAGATGAAACTGTTGTGGACAAATCTGTTATTTACTTTAACTAGGTTGCATCAGAAAACAAAACACAATGATGCATCAATAAAGGAAGTACTATAATCTCCTTAGTTTGCTCCTTCATGCGTCTAAATTTTCTTGGAATACAGTGAATTAGCTATAAGAACCAATAAACCAAGACCATCTTGCTAACATTTACAACCCTTAAAATATCAATATTGATGATGTATTTTTCTGGGTATATTCGCATTTCACGTCATCTCGACTGGAATTTAAGTGCAAATATCCTTTCCTAACAGTGTCGCTTTGCTTAGATATACTATTCAAAACAAAATATCGTACATTCTGCTTTGGCCTAAATCCTATGGAAAGCAAACGACATTTTTTCATTTTGTAAGCAAAACTCTAGGAATAACAGAGACAAATCTTAAACTTCTTTCAGACGCACAGTTAACTGTTCTAAAGACCTAAATTATCATCAAGTAAACTAGAAAGAATTACACACAAGTGGTAGCAGGCTGCGTTCCCAACAGTAGGTGTCCTTTCCAGAGAACGAACAAAACATTCAATCGCGTCTCTCAGTGTGACCGATTTTGAGTAGCATAATCCTAGTAGATTCAGAGCTCTGTGTTCCTCAACATTTCCTTCCACGTTCTTCACGGCATTACTTAGCTGTCTGAGTGCGTCTTCACGCTCTGTACTATTCTTTAAAGCGTGTGCTATTTCAAAATGAAGATACTGAGCGTACACCACTGGATGTATATAAAAATAGTACCAGTTCATAGTATTGCCCAGCAATGCGCATTCATACTGAAGTCCTGGTGGTACACAAGAAACATCGGTGGACGTGAAGATCATATCAGAAGAAAAAGTTGATTTGGTAATCTTCAAATAATTTTCTTTCGATTCCACTTCATTCCCTGTCACCGTTGAAATCCATGATGATTTTCCAATGTTTGCGCCGTAGAATACAACTCTCTTTCTAGAGAAAGTTTCACTTAAAAAAGTTTTGGCTTCTTCTATATCACCGGAAATAAAATGAAATGTGGCTATATACAGACGTCCACACAGTTCGTCCGTGATAACGCCATCTTTAAAAAAAGTATTTGCTTCCAAAATCAGTTCTGCTTTCACTGATTCGTTAGGGGAAACGCAAATATCAGCAAGTATAGCCATTCCTACTCGTACACCAAGAAAGCTTTTTGTGGATTCGATAAGATGTCTGTCGATATCTGTAGGAAGGTCGTCGAGAGCTTTAATCGTGTCCATTAAGGCTTCGTGCGACGTTGGAAAATGAGCAATTGGCATTTTTATATTTTTGCTGTAAAAGAGTTTTTGAACTGTATCTCTTTCAGAGAATAAAATTGGGTTTTCTGGTACCAGTTTCGGGATTGTAGCCATAAAGGACAGCAGGTATTTGGCAAAAGGACGGAATACTCGAAAATGTTCCTCAGCAAAGCACAGTCCTTCTACATTGCATTCCACGATGAATGGTACCAGACTTTCAATAATCTCGGAAATTTGGCACATTGTGTTTTTCTTGTCCTCTTCATCCTCGAACTTGGCAAAGAGTAAGTTTCTTTTTCTGAGAAAATAATGTGGGAGGAACCTTGAGCTAATACTCTCTTGCAACCGTATCAAGCATCGACGTATGCATTCTACTAGTTTTGGTGGCGTGAATATGTTCAAACCTTCCTCTTCAGAAATCCAAAAAACTGTCGTTTTCAGGCAGAAGGAACTTAATTCATCTGGAGCGAGGTGATTTAGGTACTTATTCTTCAAACATTTCAAGATGAGGTAGCATTGAATCTGACAATCATTAAAACTCCATACAAGTTCTCTCTCCGCGGGTACAAATGCAAACCGCCACTCAAGGTGTTGTGTTTTTGATTTTGGGTCCCCGACAGGCAGTATATAACATGGCATTATTCGGATGGCTTCAATCAGTTGAGCACTTGGCCAACCTTTTTCCCGTTTTCTCTCAAACCATTCCTCTGCTTCCAAAGGCCAACAGACACACTGTATAGCCAGAGCTGTATCAGACGCTGATACATTAATTCCTAAAGCTGTTGTATTAATGTTGGAAAATGTGGTACAGGGGCCATGACAATAAAGGATTGGTTTTGTATTCCCAACATATATATGCTTGAATATGACATTCATCATACGTAGATGAACATTCTTATATTTCTCGCTAGACAAATAAGACTCAGAATGTTCTGCTTTTAGCAAACACTCTTCGACAGCCTTGCGAGTAGCCTCTTTCGTTTCATCTGTAACATCATTTGCAGGATCGCTTTTCATTAGAACAAGTTTTGTGTAGCCTGGCCTTACGTCTGCTGTTTCCAGAAGAAACACGTACCCTGAGTGTAATTCAATTTCCTTTTGTCCCTTGACTGCTGTAATACCAGACAATATCAACATAGCATCTATGTCGCTCATTGCAATCATCGATCCCTCATATGCGCTTCCTGAGAATAAAAAACTCGGACCATGAAGATGTTTAAGGACTACTTCCAGAATGTGCGTCCACGAGCGAAGAGTTTTAAGGCTACTCTGGCTTATACAATCCATCTTCAGGACTCGACACAGTAGTTCAGAAAACCGCCTTGTAGCATCACTCTCCGTCATATTGAGACACGGTATTCTAGATGCAATGGAGAACTGTAACATAAGAATGTTTCCTAGACTAATTAATTTTCTCTGCTATTGATTTCATTGAAATTATGATATCTTATTTTCAAAGTTTTATCAAATTCCCGCATATTCCTATGTTTGTAATAAGCAACTTGTTTTATAATACTGTGTAGAATTTCAAGAAGGCCAATTTACCTTAAACATACTAAACCTATCCCGAGTGTCTAAAGCGCTCGCCGCTACTTACCACTGCCTTCTCTCCTCTGTCTGTGTTGGTTCGAGTCTAAGATTCGGCTAATGTAGTTATGTGAGAAAGCTTGCCAGTAGCTTCTCGTGGATCGGTGGTTCATTCCGGGAGGTTTTCCGGATTCTTCCTCCACCAATAATACTGGCCGCCATGTATAGCTTATCGTGTACTGCGAAATGGTGTTAAACCCCACAACAGCAACAGCAACCAAAACTATCGTTAGAATATATGATCGTTAGGACTACATGCAAGATGCTATACACGTTATTTCAACATTGAATTTCTAAAGGATGCAATAAGTAAATCGTACTTTTGTTAGATAAAAAGATTGATAAATAGAGATAGAGAAAAGTGGATGACTCGGTGGGTCGGTGGACGTTGCTAAGGTGTCTAACAATGCTGGCATATTTTCATCCTTCTCGCACAATATCGAGTCATGTCCACAAACATGAGATCCCTGTACTATATGTTTAATTTGTTCGATGGAATACGTTTCTAAGTTACGTTATACAATCTGTCGTCTCCATTATGATTTGTATACATATATGTCACGAATACAGCGTATTAAGATCAAGGCTTGCAAGATTTAACTGTAAGCAGCCACCAAAGCCCGAAATTTTGATTTATAAGACTCATGTTAGGCTAGTGTCCAAGATTATCCAAAATATTGGCAGAAACCTGTTCATCTATTTGTGGAGTAGCTGGATCAACACGCCATTATCTCAACTTCTGTTAAAATGTGCATAGATCAGATGGCATGATTCAAAGTAATAGACTCGTTGACGAGTTCCTGGTAACAGCCTTTATTTACATGGTCAAACAACCACTCCTAACGTACATATTACTTTATGGCAGTTAATGTAGTCACACATTGCAGATATTATATGTAATGGTCTCGAATTTAAATACCAGACAAGTATACACATCTTATTTTATGTGTTCATTTCAATGACAAATATGTTTATGCTGGCACCGACATGTCATAGAGTATATACCAGACAAGTCAAGACGTAAGATATATCACATCACCCATTGTGGTCGTTTCTCATAGCTGATACGTACCAATTCTTATCTTCTATAAATGCCCAATCACTACAATTTCCATGTCGACACAGTACATACTAATGTGTTGTTGTCTTTAATAAATATTCTCTTTGAGAGCTTCTTGTTTAAGAATCCCATGTTTACTTGAGGCATAAAACCCATGCAATTGTCTATTGAATAGGTTGGATTCCTTATCAAAATAACTGTTATAAGTATTTCTTCTAATCACTAACTTGTTTACATTTTGTTCGTGAGCTTACATATGATCTTCAGCAATTATTAGCTTGGTAGAGTATCAGCTTTAACTTAATATTCTTTATTGTATTACATTACCTGTTGACTTTGACCATATTGTAAGTACGTTAATCATTTCTTAAAGTAGCTCATATACAATAGGTTTATGTTAGCATTTAGAGCGGATCGCATTAACTTATTTTCTGGTGGGAGATAGACAGACAGAGACAGAGACATACAGACAAATAGACAGACAGATACAGAGAGAGAGAGAGAGAGAGATAACAATGATTCATTTTCTGCTATATTCTAGCTTGAGTGAACGTATTTCAAGACTTTGGAAACGAGATATGTTAAGTTTATAAATCAGCTATAATGGTATCTTATCTATCTTTAATTCACACTTACCTTGTTTAGCAAAGTACATTCAGTATAATATTTGGTGCTTTGCTAGCTCTCAGTAACAGATGTGCATGTATATTGATTTTGCTTTAGATCGAATTATCCACTAAAGTCTATTACACCACACCGCTCTGACTTTATACTGATCTAGTTGTCTTACATTATACTTCAGGTACAATTATGATATCATTGAAGCGTTTAGAGTGCAATACTTAAGACTTAAAAGACCTGGGAATATCGATTTTTGGACACAATATACCGTATATATATATATATATATATATATATATATATATATATATATATATATATATATATGTTAGGTGTGTGTGTGTGTGTGTGTGTGTGTGTGTGTGTGTGTGTGTGAGTGTGTATACACACCCCATAGTGGTATATTCAATGAATGATTACCTATGCCACGTTCATTTTAATTGAAGCATTTCTTCCATGCTGTTTATATCGATATGGATAGCGTGCGTCTGAGTATATATCACAAGATTCCCACATATTTACAAGTCGGTGTTGGAAGCAATCAACGAAATGATATTAAACCCTTCAGTAAACAAGTAAACCATAATTTAATAAAGACAAAAATTGTTTTATATTCTGGATTTACCTGGTTATTGTTTTAACAAGTAAATGTTATGCACCATACATCAAGTAGCATGGATCATTATTAGAATAATTAATTGTACACCATTCATCAAGTTAATTGTATGCACCATAAATCCAGTAACATGGAGTAAATTTATAACTAATAATTGTACATCATTCAAATTAATTTTACGCAGCATACATCAAGTAGCATAGCGCATTATTAAAATAGTGTATTGCAATATCCTGGACAAGCATTAATTGTACTCCACCAACTGTTTACACTGAGTGACATTAAGCAATATTCCAATGTTTATTTGTACTCCTTTCGACAATTTAATTGTACGCGGAGGTGAAGACCATGTCAAAAGAAATAGTTGATTTAGTAATCTTAATGTAATTGTCGATGACTTCCGCCTGGTTACCTCTCGCCGATGCAATATGTGACGCTTTTCCGCATTTTCCACAGTAGAACAGAACCATGTTTCTCGAGAAAATTTCTCTCAAAATTATTTCTGCGTTTTCACTTGAACCGGAAATGAAGCAGAACGCATTTAGAGCGGTTCGCATTAACTTATTTTCAGGACTGCGCCAGACAGATAGACAGAGACAGTGACATACACACAAATAGACAGACAGATACAAAGAGAGAGAGAGAGAAAGAGAGAGAGAGAGAGCATGAGTGAAAAGTCTTTTTCTCATATATCCTTACCCACAGTGTTTAGGTTTATGTTTACATTTAAAGCGGATCGCATTAACTTATTTTCTGAAGAGAGGGAGACAGACAGGCAGACAGACAGACAGAGCATGAGAACAAATCTTTTTCGCATATATCCTTACCCACAGAATGTTTGAATATCTTGAGAACGTAACCGTTTGAATTATATCGGTGAGTAGTTATCGTAATAAACTTTTACTCATACGTGTTTACCGTATTTAGCAACGTCCTTTTCTAGCGACTTCAGTACTCCACAACTGCCCCTCCAGAGACACACCTGTATATCGCTTACACGTTGAACTATGTTCCATAAGACGTCTTTTTGGCTGTAAACTGATACAGGTGTCTAAAATTACATTTCAGGTAATACTGTTGAATCTTTGTAGAGCTTAGTATACAGGACAATGGCCTATGCACATTGGGAATACATGTATTGTACTGTAACATGGACAGATGTTGTACAAGCCTGTACGATTAGCAATATATGTATTCAATGATTAATTTATTTACGTTTATTCCAATTGGAACCTTTTAGACGTTACTCCAATAAGGGAGAACCTGTACAAAAAGATATTTCGAGATTATGGACATATTTACAATCCATGTAAATCAATACATTCCACTTAACGAGCTGTATTAATTGATTGAATATGGCATAATTCGACTGCCTAATTGTTGATCACGTGATGTATCAAATGGCAATTACTGGACAAGGAAGGTATAGAGCTCGATCTTTGACATAACATTATAAACCGTGTTTACGTTCCGGTGTGTTTAGAATATTGCATATTACGAAAATGATGGCAACAGATCACTATTTCTAAATATTAAATTCCTAACCCTATATTTACATTCATTTGTTTTCATGTAGTCAGTTTTTCGGTTGGGGTTCCTTTATCTTTATTCTTTGTTAATTTTGTTCTGTTTTCTTGTTTTCTGTTTGAATTTGTTCCAAAATGTACCATTTTCCACTTGCAAATATCTCCATATCAGTATCCGATACTTGAAATTATATTCTCTTCCAAAAGTGTGCTGCAACACTTGCTAGCATTTCGAAAACGTTAGCATGTGCGTACTTTCTCATAATATTTCTATATTCATCAATATAATTTTCTTGATTATATTTAATTGGTTCTTTAAATTTCGGAGTGACCAGTTTTAGATCGTCTATTTATTGCAACTGTATATATGTAGGTGGGATACTGACTGTTAAATTTGCCCATATCCTTTCTATTTCACAAGTACTCAATCTAACGTACATTTTTGAAGGTCTTCAAACTCTTTTCAACCGAGTATATGTCATCTTCATTCATAAAACCTAACACATCTCCTCGCTGTTGGGATATACTACTATTTATTACACACATTTACAACTTGGGACCTGCAACTATTAAACACCACATTTACAACTTGGGACCTGCAACTATTACACACCACATTTACAACTTGGGACCTGCAACTATTACACACCACATTTGCAGCTTGGGACCAGCAACTATTACATACCACATTTACAACATGGGACCTGCAACTATTACACATCACGATTACAATGTGGGACCCGCAACTATTACACACCACGTTTACAATTTTGAACTTCCTACAATTACACACCACATTCACAACTTGGGACTTCCTCCAATTACACATCTCATTTACAACTTGGAACTTCATATTACACACCACATTTACAACTTGGGACTTCCCACTATTAAATACCACACTTACAACTTGGGTCTTCCTACTAGTACACATCACACTTACAACTAGGGACTTCATACTATTACATACTACACTTACAACTTAGGACTTCATACTATTACACACCAAATGTACAACTTGAGATTTTCTACTATTAAACACAACATTTACAACTTGGGACGTCCTACTATTAAACACCACAT